>VZTH01018762.1:245905-332948 GCA_013397815.1 Aleadryas rufinucha
TTTCTTTTTTTTTTTTTTTTTTTTTTTTTTTTTTTTTTTTTTTTTTTTTTTTGTTTTCACTGCCATCATTTCCGCAAAGAAAATAGCAGGCATTTCACTCCCTCAATCAAATATTATTTCTCTGACAATGAAATAAAATCAAATAAATACACCCTTATAAAATCAGAACTACCTACAAGCCTGGGTCCAGGTTGAAGGATGAGCAGATGAATAATTCCTGCTGAATTCAGAGGAACTGCTCATCTTCACAAACTGTTTGGAGAGACAAGAGAGAGAGAAGTTGAGCCCCCAGTGTGTAAGGGATCCATAAGCTGTAATACGTATTTGCAGTGTGTATGTTCCTGAGCATGCCGTAGGTACAGCCCTGCGTGCTGAGGAGCTCTGGTGTCACACTTAAAGACACTCAAAGCCTTTAGCTGTTGCTGAGATTGTGTGGCAGAAAAGCAGATATATTGAATATCTCAGTCTGAGACTTAAAACTATATACACCTAAAATGCCTGTCACAACTCCCCATTTAAACCTAGAAAGAGGAACCAGATTTCTTGGTTTCCTGTGCAGCCCCTTCACAGAGAAGTTCCCACTTCAGATCTGAGAGTGCTCTGAGGGAAAATGGCCAAAGGGGTTGTGAGCTTGCTGCACAAACCTTGCAGTGAAGTACCCCGCTCTTCTGAAACACTGTCTGAAGATATCTAAGCCATTTGCCGTTCCCTGACCTTAATCTTAGAAATTTCCTCTTCACATCTTATTTTGAATATAAATTGCAAATTATTCACATCTTTTTCACAGAAAATGTCTATAGTAGGTCTATTGTCTGTTTATCACCTCCTTTTCATATATTTTCATTGTAAATATATTCTTAGCATAACTGAGAATTACCACAAAAACCATCATGATTTAAGTGAGTGTGTAGAATACATTTCACAGCAAGCAATGACTATCATAAAAATGATTCTCAGTTGTTAAAGTTTGTGGTAGCACAGATTCTTTCCCATGGGAATTTTTCTTTTCTTCTCCCTGTGTTCTATAAATAAAGATAAGGTTTGGATGTTATTGAAACTGTCTCTGGAAAGATGGACAGTTCTACCTGGCCTATGGGCCTAGGGGGAGGTTTTGAATTGACCCAATCCGGAGAAACTTTTAAAAGTCTATATAAGTTTTAGAATTAAATAATAAAATCAGAATTCCGCCTCACCCGATCCAGTTTGGTTCTNGCTATCATGAAAATGATTCTCAGTTGTTAAAGCTGATTCTGCCTTTTAATGCTTCCTCATAACCTGATGCTTTGAAATAGCCTTTCTTTGGAACCTGCAGCAACCTTGCTTGTCTATGTGTTCTCCTCTGAATTTTGGCCAACAGTCCTATATTATTTCTACAGATCAGCAACAGAATCTTTGTAAGACCGTCATATGTAATGCTAGGAGTCCTTCAGAATTCTATTCTAAATCCAAACAAATGTGAATAATACTGAACTGTACTTATGTCAGCCTTTATTGACTTGTGAATATATGAGTTTATTGAATACATTGAATTTCAGAAATAATATTGTTTGCAGTTTGACTCGGATTAATAACTATTCTTATGTATCCTATGGGTATAAAAGCTCAAGAGAAGACTCAGGATAAGCCAACGCCCAGCAAACATTTGAAGTTTGTAAAGGGTAATCACGAAGACGGTCACGTCTACATAATTGAAAATAAATAAGGCATGCTCACGTTTCATGGAAATGTAGATGCAAGAGCCTACAGAGGGTGTTTGCAAAAGACATGACATTAGGGTTATAAGGAGGAGTGTGTAGCCTGTGCTGGTTTAAGTCCTTTTTCCCCAATGTTCTTTTTTTGACATGAACAGCTCTCAGGTCATTGTTAAAACATATTGCTGAGAAGAAGAAACTCATAGCTCTTGTGACTTGCATGGTGAGAACACCTAGACCACAAGCAAGAGGCTTGCAGGATTTGGTCATCCTAAAGAATGGAAAACCAGAATGTGCATTTAGATGTGTAAATTATTATTATCATGTCAGTAAGTGATATCTATACGATCTCGGAAGTGGAATAGTCATCATGGAAGGTGAATTTTCCAGTTGTGTCCATCAGGATTGGTCAGGAATGAGTAAACTGCATTTTCTTGGGTTTCCTTGAAACTGCATCCTCAATGCCTAAACACGATGGAAACAAAATTGGGTCTTAGAGAAGATTTTTCACAAAACCTGTCATTTTCCTAAGGTATTGCTCAGGTAGAGAGGACTATGGTTCAGTAGAAGTTTAGAATCTGTGAAGGAGAACATGGGCATGGGGAGTGAAGTAGCAAACTGTATCTTCCATTAGGGAGAAGAGTTATGTTTAATTTTTTACTTTATATTAAAAATTTTAAAGTGTTCATAGAAATAAATATTTCCTACCAGTGGAATTTATTTTTTTGTTTTAATAAAAGAGATAGACTCATGCTAGTATTTGGTTCCAGATTTTAGTACTAACCACAGAAAGTCCCTTTGAATTTATGACGCTCTGCTTCAGGAGTCCTACCAAACAGAGCCTACCACATCAATAACAAATGGCACTCCTGAAGACTTTAGTTTCTCTCACTGGCATGTGTGGTACCTTAGGCATTTGCGGGAGAGAAAGACTTTATGAGTATCTCTGTGCCAGCTGGGTTTATTAGGAATAGTTATCATGTTTTGTACAATTTTCTGTATTAATATTATGTGTCCAATGATTTATCTAGCTGTAACTGAAAAGTGCCTAAATAATAAAAAACCAAGGTAATACAAACCACATTTAAAATTAATTAAAAATATGTTAGGTTGGTGATGCTGGCTAATGAAAGCAATAAAATTCATAGTCATATTCCAGTCCTTGAAGGTGCTTAGCAGATGTGAGGACCTGAGCACTCTTGCAGTTGCAAGGGTCCCGAGGGAGCAAAGCACTTCAGAGGCGCATGTCTGGTGCAGGAAGACCTCAGATGTCTGGTGTGACCTGCTATGTTTCGTTAGCAAAGGATGTAGCCTGTGAATCTCCCCGTGGTTATGAATTTGCCTTAGCATTCTTTTAACCTAGTTTTTTGTTCTCTGATTAAGGAAATTATGTGTAATGCAGAGCTACTGAGGTAAGCTCAGGGAGCACAGAGTCTTTAAGAAAGTAACAGATGATGATGCAAAACACATTAACTTTGTCAGCTCAGTCTGATGGGAACTGTTGGTGTGTTATGAGACACCACAGCATCTGTGAGATTTGGACAGCACTTAAGAGAAATACAGGTTTGTCCATTTTTGATGGCTGTGAATGCACAGTGGAAAGAGGATGAGTAACTCTAGGCCAGATTCTCTCTCCTTAATTACATGACGTGTACTAAGCATTGTCTATGGACAAACACATTTGGCAGCAGTGATGACACAGTCACCACCTACCTTTTAATCCCTACTGCTCACTGTTGTCTCTGTGAATGCCCACTGTGCCATTGTAGCGCAATAAGTTATGTGACCAGGAGAAAACCTCTTTTCTGTAAAAAATATCATGGTTTTTTTGAGTTGAGTTCCAGTAAAGGTTACCGTAGAAATCCTTGTAGAATAATGCAGAAGAGAATGGGCACATGTGAGGTTAAATGCAGGCAGGAGCAGTGTGTAAGGGACATGGTGAATATGTGAGTATAACCTACTTACAAGTCAGTGAACACCATATCCCGTAAATCCAATATTGTTGTTTACAGAGGAATTCACTTCCCAACACAGCTAAATAGTTTAAGGATGGTGTGTCCTTCGAAAAGGTTACCTTGTTACCCACTCCAGAGTCCCCAGATGGGCACTGATTCAGTTATAATGTGTGTATGGATGAAAGCAGATGAAAGCACTTGAAGACGGATGCAGTAAGAACATAATGTCTGTATCAGACTGAAGTTCCATCTTTTCTTTTACATTCAGTGAGAGATGTGTAAGAAAATACTGTAAAGATGTGTAAGAAAGTACTGTAAGGAGGTACATACACAGATCCTTCCACTTCTATGACTTAATCTCTGAATATTTTGTACATTTAGGGACATTCTGACCAAAACCTTTCATCAGCGTACTGTATTTAATAAATGTTCTTTAACTTTTCTATTGCACTTGCTCTCTGAATCCGTGTCCAAATTTCATCCGAATTTTCATTTAATGTGGTTTAATTTGTTTTAATTGTGTGATTCTTTCACTAGATGTCTTCTCACTCCTGTTTATGAGAAATAGAGAATAGCTATTTCCCTGCTCAACACTCTATTCCATTAATGCTTTTATGGCTCTTTATTGAATTTCTCTCACAATTACTTTTACCTAGGACAGTGGCTCCTAATTTTGTTTTGTAACTTCCATATGGATGTCCCTAATCGCCATCTTTCTTCTCTGAATTGCTTTTAATTCTGTTACACCCTTATTGAGATGGGATGGCAAGAATTCCTCTTAATGTTCTTGCAAGTGAGGGTACCCTATAGCTTTAATAGAGACATAATTATGATGATGTCTCTATTAATTTCTCTATTAATTTCCTCTTGATCACTAATACGCATCTGATTTGATGCAAAGGCCTAAGAAATTATAAGATACTTTCATAGCACTGCCCCCTGTGAATTCAAGGTCCGTTTTGGAGCTAATTTATCACTTATCCATTTCTATGTATTCTTAGGTTTATTTTTTTCACTGCATTGATTTGCATATATTAATATTACATTTCTTCTCCTATTTTAGTAGCCAGTCACACAATCTTGTGAGATCCTTCTGCAACATCTCACAAAGAAATAATTTTGCATTGGAAAACTTTACCTCCTCTCTACTTACTTCCTTTCCATATCAACCAGGGCTATTTTGAACAGCCCCAACCCCTTGGGAGTTTGCTGAGGACTGTCTGCTTATCCCCACCCTTTGCTTCTAACCTCTTGCACAGTTACTAACTCACAGTGGGACCTGCTCTTGCATTACTTGGCAGCTCCTTCTCCTGATGAGCTTTTGCTGTCCATGTTAAAAGTTTTGGGAAATTCATGTGCCCCATTGTACCTTCTGGACCACAGCGATCCGTATCCTTGTTCATGACTGGCTACTGAAGCACTACATCCATCTGTCATTTGGATTCATTCTCATTTTATCACATTTATTCACATGTCTATAAAATCTGTTCTTCATGTAATGTCAAGTAATTTTCTCTGTATGCCATTCCAGTTTACTGGCATGTAGCTCTTTGAATCCCCAAAGCCTTCTTTCTGAAACTGAGGTCCCATTTTCTTCCTTTTACTCCTCTGGTACTATGACTGATTTAAACATTGGCAACATACTACATATTTTACATTTTATTTCCTTTAGAGCTGTTGCATGAGTAGCATCTGGTCCCACACATTTGTTACTATTTATTTTACCACCTCTTTCAAAACCTTTTCAACTAACATTTGAATTTGAAACAGTTACTCTGACTCATTCACTCTACAGAAAGGTGCAGGTGTGGGATCAGGCCTTAAATATGTTATTTCTTTTTATAATTCTTTTCCACATTAAAAATAAATTACAAATCAATCACTTATCTGAGCGTTTTCAAGAGATTCTATATTTGAGCTTGAGCAGTTTTGTAATTTTTTTCCAGGGGAAAGGCATTCAATAGAGCCATTTTTTTCTGAATTCACTTTAATTAATTTAGTTTCTTGTTGGCACTTTTTTTTTCCTGCTGTTCCCTCAGCCTTTTTCTTGCAATAAGTTTCTTTTAGGTGAAATATGTTCTAAAGTTTAAGAAATTGCACTAGGCAATGTCTGAGTGTCTGACTTTCTGGAGTGCCTTTCGTGTGTTTGCTTGAGGACTATCAGTATCTTCAAAGCTGCAGCCTAAAGGTGGCCAAAGTCCCTCTTCACCCTTGATTTTTCCCAAACAGGATTTCAAAAGCTTCCTGCACTTTTTAGCTGCTAGTAACCCTAATAGAAGCTTGCAACCAGTGATCTCAAGTCAGCCTAACCAACGCTAAACACTCACAAGAATCAGGGCAAGGTCCTTGGAAGTGCTCCACAAAAATGAGAGACATGCATGAAGGAAAAACAGCACTCCAAAATTTAAAGCAGAGGGGGAAAAGGTCGAAGGAGCTTTTAAATACATACTGGAAAGGGAAAGATGTTCAGATGCTGTAGGACACCTAAGCAGCTCAACAATACTGTCCAAGATTGTTGTTAATCTCAGGTCCGCTACACAGAACAAATCTTTGGCTTAATAGTCTGATTTATCAGGATTAGAGTTATGCCTGACTACATTCTGAGAATCCTTTTAGTAGGTACTTAACTGCAGTAATTTCTTCTAAAGAAACCACTGCCAGGTTGGGAAATCCATCCAGATCTTTTAGTAAAGAAAAGTTCCCTTGGAGCTGAACAATAGCTACAGCCCTTTCAAAATAAAGCTTTGTCAGCCTTTGCAGTCCTGGGGACCCTCATGTTCTCAGCACCACATGGTGCTCTGTTCAAGAAGGCCCGTCCAAGGACACCCAGTCCTTTGCAGAAACATCTTGCCTGTGAGTTTGTGAGGTTTTTTTTGTTACCTTTAACTTTCCAGCACCAAATGTTCTCCTGTCTCCATTAGAGTTCCCTGGTGTTTCTCATTCTGTCCTCTGATCCTGAAGAAGCACCAGGCTGGCAGAGCCAGTGCAACGAATTTCTGTTGTTTAGCTTCCATTTGTGACCACACTTGGAGTAAATGATTCATTTCAGCAGCGTTTCTTTGCACAATGGTGTTCTGAGCATGACTGAGGAGAGCAAAATGCAGTCCTCAGCTAGAAATGGAAAATAGTCAGATGCCCCTCATGAATTTTAAACTGCTTTTATTTCTAGTATCAGCAGCAGTCAGAGGAAACCTGGTTATAAAATTGAATAATTCCTACTAGATCTAGGATGAAAAATGAAAAGCCTTCACTCCTCAGGAGCCCATTTGACAGGGGCAACAGTTTGATATTTCAGGGATCTTGAAAACCTTTCAAGCTTGAAGCTCCTTTCGCAGACACCTTTCACCTGAAAATATCTTCAACAGGGGAAGTCAGAAGTGGAGAGCAAAATTAAGGGACAGTGAACTCCTGCTGAAGGTCTAAGACAGGACTGAATCTGAATGCCTATTCCAGATTAAATTCCTCTTTCCCCCAAAACAGTCACATTAATTCCCACTAAGGTGGTCACTGTACAGGATAATGTGGTAGAAGTTATGTGCTATGAAGAACTTGGAAACATGAAATTTTCTATTTAGTTTCTGTTTGAGTTTTATTTTTATGCTACCTGTGTTAACACTAATGTTTTCTTTGGCTTGTTTATTTTGGGTACTGCAGAGTCCTTCCCAAACCTCTTGACAGATGTATCTTTTCTGCAGTGTGAACAAAGTTTATTGCTAGTACAATATTAGCTTTTCTAATCAGAAACTGACGTTATTGCCTAATAGTTATTGCTCTGCATTGCCAGTCAGATGTTGGAAATAATGGGCCGATAAAGATTCTATTATTTTGAACAGGTTGACAATTTCAGGCTCTTGCTTCACAAGATCAGGAGACCCATAAAGGAACAGAAAAATAATTTGAGTAGCGAAGGTAATCAAAAGCTCGTAAACTCAGGAATTATTATTGGAGTGTGGCACTCTTCCTAAGGCTATTCACTGAGGAGTCACACAGTGTGTGCTCCAGCCCAGAGAGCAGACATGACCAGACCTCAGGCAGACAAATGTATGAGACTGTGCCAGTGTCATTCTGAATCTGAGCTGATGTGTTGCACCTCTTCGCATCAGATATTTTGTCTTTTAGCATTGAGATAGTCCAGAGGTTTTTGGTCAGTTGGAGGTGTGGACAGAATGGCCTCATGTTTGCAGCTTTCCACGGATGGGATTTAAGGAGAAGAGGTTGTGCATATTTAGAAACCGGTTGGGGAAATTTTTCCCTCTGCTGCTAGAAGAGGAAAATAGAAGTTCATTTTAGTCTAAACCCCACCCTTTTCTGCTACCAAAAAACCCCTCATTCATCTTGAGAATGCATTTTTGGGGGATGCAGATCTAGAATGGGAATAAGGAACAAAACTTTGGTAGCCTACCAGGTACCAGTCTTTGATCTTCCATTCTATGTTTGAAATACAGAGTACCTTAATGTAACACGATGGAATAAACCTAAATAATCAGCAGATAACATTTCAATACATGCCTGTCTATCCTTGGAGAAAGATTAGAAAGCAAAGAGGTTTCAGATAACAGAATATTTAATAAACATTCAAAGTATTTAGAAGCAGTAGCAATGAGGGAAAGAGGACATATCTTGGTATTCAAAACCAGAACAGAGTACACAATAGAGCAGCGTCCTTTTGGAGCAGAAAAGTTTTACCACCAAGGATGTACTGGTGTTTCAATGTCCAAAAAAGTAAAAAGATTTGCTACCTGTACATAGACAGTAGAACTTCCTGTGCTTTATTTTAACCTCAGTTCTAACTGCGTCAATGTCCAGAGCAACTTTCAGCGAAAGTAGGTACAGAGCAATTCAGTTTTCTGAGCTTAGTCCTAACTCTCTTAATGGAAATAAAAAATGCAAAAATTAACCTTCTCTTCTAGATTTACTTGTAACTATTATTGCTGAATTTTCTTGTATGATCTGTACTTTTTTATGGTCTAACTGGGAAATCTACTTACATGTATTTGACACATAGCTAGTTAATATGGAGAATTTATAGAGCATGCTCTTGTCCATCATTTGCCTAATCCTAATTGTACCATCTAGGAGAGGAGGAGCAAGAATAGGAAAGACAGAAGCGTAATTTAAGTTAATGGCATTTAACTTCTGAAATCCAACATTAAGAGGTTTGCATTTTACTGTTATGTCATAAATGTAGAATAACATAATGAGAAAGAAACAATGTTCCTTCCAAACTTTTTGTTTGAAAATATGGCATTTTTATGTTTATGCCTTTAATTAACTATTTCTGTTGTCATTTAAAATTTCCCTTGGAGAATGAATATGTATTTAAGAGAAACATTTATTAAATCTTTATGGGCATGTTTACTTTAGCCTTCAAGCATTTTCAGAATCTTGACTAAAAAAGTTCTAATTTTGATGCTAAATTGGATCTGACAATGTCATATATTTTCTTTTTTAACAAGCTGATAGAATAAATTGAAATGCCACATTGTTCACTGAAACTTACACTGAGAAATCTTTCCTGTGACAAAATGCTTCTCATTCTGTTTGGCTGGCATTCACAGTGGCTTACAGGTGGTGACTTTTATTCATCAAGATACCAGTATTGTAGGGCATTTTCTGTGAAAATGGCATCGACTCACTTCCTCATCAGAAGTATATTCACCAAATATGCTAGATACTAGGACAACACTTAAGTAACTATTGTAGTACTGGTGTAGATGAGTTGTCTAAATCAAAAATAGTAATCTAAGGCACATCCTAATGAGCTGTCATGTAATACTGGAAATATCTGGATTCACTACTTTAAAAAATGTATATTTACTTCCAGAGTTGATAGTGTCTGAGCAGCAATCTGGTCCAGTGATTAATATTTTTTAAAAAATAAAACAACCCCACAAAGTATGGTGGTGAGACCAGCCCTGGAGTGCCTTTCAGCCTGCTGATTACTCCAAATCAGAGAAGGACAACGAAGCTGGTGAAGGGTTTGGAGCACAAGTTTTATGAGAAGCAATTGAGGGAGCTGGGACTGTTTAACCTGGAGAAAAAAATAAGCAATATTTTGCCTTTCACTTTTTTCAGAATCTGAGCAATGTTATTGCAAAAAAAAAGTTTGGTTAGAGACATAATGTATTTTTAAAATTATTAATTTTAGAAGCTGAGAAGTGGCCTTGAGCACCTATATAGTGTTTATTTGTAGGGGGACTGGATACCTGGAGGAAATCACAGAATAATTACATTATTAAGAAGCATTTTCAAAAGGAGATAATTTAAAAATATTTCTTTTGGGAAAGTTTGTATCTTTCTCAAATAGTATAATGGCAAAACCAATTGTGCCAGTTATTTGTGTTAAATGAAGAGAAAAATAATTATGATTAACATTGTGAAATTGCAGTTAGAGCCTTTGTAAAAGCCTCAAGCTTTCATTCGTAAGGAGCGGTTAACAATGCCTTTGTAATGCAGATTCACTTACTGTAAGATTTACATATGATGAATTGAATTATTTAGAAGATACTGAAAGCAGCACTAAAAAGCACCACTGTCATCACTGACATGGTGTCAGCAATTACAGTCCAGTTACTTTCATGTTGCACTCTGCTTGTGTAAAGTGGACAGGGTAGAATTTTGTAGGCTAACACGGGTCAGATTTTCATGGATGAACTAAAGAATTTGGTTGTGTTGCTCTGGATACGTATGTGTACCCAAGTTCAAATTCTATTTGAAATGTGCCTTGTATACCTTTTTTCCTTCTTAAGACATTAAACTGTGGTATGTTCCATAGAAAGTGCTATGATATAACATGTCTATGAAGATGATGAAAGAACTCTGAAAAACTTGTGGTTTTTCATTATAACAAGCACTGGGAGAGGCTATAATTTACCTCTTGCTATAAAGCACAGGGTAATTAATCTTAAGAAGGAGGAATATTCAAGATTGCAACTACAGGTACATGGGTTTTTTGAAACTCTTTTCACTACACAACGTTTTTGTATGAAAGAGATAACTTTCCTTCAGTGGGTGAAATACCTGGTGTCTGACAGGCCTGAGTTTTTAAATCTGCTCTTACAATAAAGTTGCAGAGGACATGCAGTCAGACAGCTCCTCACTTCCAGGTTCTTTGCTTAGCAAACAAACAGCTGCGCACGCTTTTGCTATTTAAACAAGACAGCTTCATTTCAAATGCATGTACAACTCCTATTGAAGTCAAGGAGAGCAGGACATGTCTGAAAACATGGTTTATCTTTTGCTTTCCTTTGGCCTTCTGATCAACACACCAGGAGAAGGAACAGCATCTTGTTTGGGAAATTCAGGGTTTCAAAGCTTGTCAAAAGGAATAGTGAATAATGAACAAAGAGATAGGATTGGAAACAGGAGATATGAGAGAAAGAAAAGAAAGAGAACAGAAAAAAACCCCTGTTACAGTGTTATTGAGGGGTGGAGAATGAAGGATGCTGCTAACATCTCCCCTTGAGGTACTCTTGTCCCAGTAATACTATGCAGAGTAGAATATTGCTCCGTCTAGTTCTGTCTTAGAGCATGGGAACTTTTGGAATAAATATATGCTTGTTTCTATTTCAGTATTGGATTCCTTAAAATTCAGCTTTTTGAACATCTCATTTCCATCAGAAGCAAGAAACTATTATTTTGTAAATGTCTGCTGAAATTATCAAAGATTATCACTGTTCTCAGAAGATGAGGGCTTCTAAGAGAACACATTAAAAAGCTTATGACTTGCAATAAAATTGTGAGATTTCATAGCATCAGACTTCAGGAGACCACCAATGAGAACAGATTGCTGAAATCGCCTCAGAGTGGTTTTACAAAGCACTAAATTACTGAAAATTGATCATGATTTTGTCTTGGGATCCCAGAACCGAATTTTCAATTCCTGGTTTTTTTTTTGACTGTGACCTTGGCTGTGCAGTTGACTTTCTGCAGCTGCTTCCCTTAGTTGGATCTGAAAGAGTTCATAGCTAAATAGATTCTCCCTTACTGTGAAGTTACAGTGTCCCATTTCACTGACCCCAATCTTATTTTGCAATGTTTAAAACTGAAGGGACATACCTGGATATTGAAAAATGTTGGTCATAACCTCTGTTCATTATCAGAGGAATAATAAAAATGGGGTGGAGGTTGAGATGGAAAATATACAATTTCTGCAACCATGATGGAAAAACTTCGGGAGTTAATTTGAAATACTTTGATAGAAGGAGGTACAAAGGAGAGAGGGGAAAAGAATACATCTCCTTCATTACTCAGCAGAAATTTCACCAAAAATGCACCCTCAAATCACAGGCACAGTAGTTCACGCAAATCTGGGCCACGAGGATGTGTCTAGATCTTAGCAAACATGTTTTGTTTGGATAAGGAGTTGTACAGTCTGTCTGTACTGCAGGGCAGTCTTTTACTCAACCAGCCCTTCTAACTGCAGAGAAATCTCATCCCAGACAAGTCCTACTGAATACGGGACAAACAGAAGTGCTATAGCATCAATGAAAGAGAGGGAAAGGAAAGCTTTTTAAAACAGAAGACAAATTGCATCACCGTGATTCTGCTGCAAATAATTCACAAGAACAGAAGAAGAGCTGGCATATTAACAGCAGAAAAGAGGTAAGAACACTGGCCTGCATGACTGGTAAACCTCTGTCTGATGTTCCTTGCAGATGCAGAGCACCAGAAACCAGACAGAACTAGGGCAGTCTCAGACTGACACCTGGAGCAAAGGCTGGGGGACTTCACCATGTGCCTCCATCCCATGACTGGTTCTTGCACAACTTGGCTCTCAGCTTGGTTTTCTCCAGCTGTTTGCAGTGTCTTGGACTTTGTGACCTGATTTCTGCTGCCTTTGAGGGAGACCATTCTAGTTAAAGTACTTTCTGAGTAAAAGCTGGAAAGACCCAACTGGTCTCACTGTCAAACCAGCAAGAATCAGCAGCACCAGGCAACCTGGTACGATTATAAGGGATTTTTCCTGTAATCAAGTGAGGTTTATAATATTCTGAGCTCTACAATATGTGCTGATTATTAAATTACAGTATTTTTCCACTGTAAACTACTTTTTTCTTTGTAAAAAATATCAGTCTTGCTTATTAAATTACAATTGGAATAGGTGGTCTTTTCTATGTGTGTGAAGATGAAATGATTGTTCTTTTCTTCCCAGTTCCTGTTCAGCAGCTAAAAAGCTTATATGAGAGGTAAATAGGAAATTTACGTTCCTTTCCTAGGGGCTACTATAGATGTTTTTGCTGGTGCGGCACCATTATCACATAATGACAGGAATACTGACGGATGGATCTCTTTTGCTGTTTTTAAACAGATCATTTACGGGATATGAAAGAATTAATTTAGGAAAAAAAAGGAGGAATAAATGACTTATCAAGTAGCTGGGTACATTGGAAAAAAAAGGTTAAAAACTTAGAAAACAAATGAATATAAAAATATTTGGGTCCTAATGTCTAACTAACATTTTTCTTGCTTTGAAGGAGTGATTTGATTCTAGTCTTGAGGTTTGAAGAAATCAGCCTATGAATTGTAAATGAAATGCTAATGATTTGGGGGGTGTGTGTGGGAGACTTGGATCAAAATATGCTCAATATTTTCTGTAATGGGTGTGGGTGTCCACACTGCAAATACTTCTGTTGGAATTATGTGTCATGTGGGAAAATTAAATTTACGGATTAGTGCATTTTGAGTTTCAGATCCAGGCCAGAGTCACCACTGTGCCTTAAGACCCCTGATGCTCTGTGTTGCACTGGGTCTCAGTGTAGAATGCATTCACTATTGCTCCTGCAATGTAATTTACACTTGCTAATCTGCTACCAATCGACCTTTTAAGACATCAGAAGATAAATAACGGGCTCAGTGAATCCCCAGAGCATCTTCATAAAGGTTCAGCAGAACAGCCCTAATGATCCATACTTTTATAAACCTCGGTTTTCACATCACTAGTGATGATGCTGATGTCCAGTAAATGATGAGCACTAAGATATATTCAATAATCAAACGGCCCGGGGAAGCACCTTTTCCCCTGCACCCACATCTTATGCTTTGTGCTGGTAACTGTTCGCACAGAGGGGTGAGTACTTCTGAAATTCTTAGAAAGAGCCATTAAATGAAAAGGAATTGCCTGACTTCAGGAGCCTGCACAGCTATAAATAGCAGCACAAAACTGATCTATAATTCTAGTCAATGGCACTGCTCATTTTTAAAGTTGTACTTTCCTGGATACTTTAAATGAGAACGATGCTTCTAATAGCGATTTAACATGATAGTAAATTTCCACTTAAGTCATAATTTAAGGATTTATTACCCAGGTTTGGGAAAGTAAATCTCTCTCTGCATGAAAAAAGGCCAAGTTGTGAAGGCATCTGGATCAAGCCCAAAACATTACCTATGGGGAGAAAAGTCATAGGGTGATAAAAATCTCTTTAAACAGTATGGATAATAACGCATATATCCTTGTAATGAGGAAGGAGAATAAAATGTTAATTCACTCATGATTTAATAGATTTATTAGCTTGGAGACTTATTAAGGAAATCCTGAGACCCTCTGGATGGATTTAGAAGGGTCTCCTCTGATCCATATTCTGACTGTGAGTGTGAGGCGTATCAGAGCAATTCACTGCTCTCTCCATGTCCCCAATGCCCCATGCTCTGCTCACAAGCGTGGATGGTGTGGGAGACACCCAGAAAATGGGAAAACCTGTAGACTTTCCCCTTATTGTATGGGAATGTCTACAGATATTTGTTGGACACCTGAGAAAAGCTCTTTGGAGAAATAATCTTTAGCTGTTCTTTATATTTTACTTCCTTTGTCATTAAATTGTTCTCTAATTTTTGACAATTTCAGCACAATTTGAGGTGCTACGGGACAGCAAAGCTAGTCAATATACACGCTGCCTTTGGACATATATACACATAGCAGTGTACCACTAATCATTATACTGCTGGTTGTAG
The DNA here is from genome assembly GCA_013397815.1 of Aleadryas rufinucha. Classification (NCBI taxonomy): domain Eukaryota; kingdom Metazoa; phylum Chordata; class Aves; order Passeriformes; genus Aleadryas; species Aleadryas rufinucha. Next base: position 260,502 of record VZTH01018762.1, read on the forward strand.
TGATAGAATGGAACTGACAGAGCCATAAAACCCCTCCACACTGAATGATATGGGTTTTAAAAAAAGGGCCAAGACAGCCCTGCCTCCACACAAACAACCCTACACCCAAACAGACCAAATGGCCCACAAAACCACAATACACTGCCTTGTGCAGAAGGTTGTTTCAGCCAGAGTCAAAAATGTTGGAAAAATGAGGTTGTGGAAACAATTGCTATACTTGGAAGACACTTCTAAATAGACTGTCTATTTGACAGGAGAAAAGTAAATAGTCAAGGGAGGGGATAATCAATGAGAAATTCACATGGAAATTAAATTATGTAACTGACGGATTTGCATTCAGAAAGAAAGCAGAGAATATATGTAAAGAGAGTTTTTGCAATGGGTATTTCTGTTTCTCTTTTTCTCCTTTCCCTTTTTACTTTTTCAACTCATTTTCCTTTTTTTTTTGCCATTCCCTTAAATTTTCCTTTTTTTCTTCTTTTCATTGCCACCCCCACGGAGGCTTCTGAGACCATTTTTACGGCTAAGAAAATTAACAAAGCCCAAGAGAGACCGTCAGTAACAGAGAAAATGTTATGAAGGAAACTGGTATGATGGAAGTTATTATGAAAGGTCAAGGTAAGTGACCAAAATGCCTGAGTGTCGCGAAACTTATGAAGGAAAAGACAGTTGGAGGTGATAATATGATGGAGGAAAATGAATGAGATAAAAAGAGAAGTGGAAGTGAAGATTATGATGGATGGATTTAATATAAATAAGGCACAGTGCATGTGACAGGTGGGCACACATGGCACACATCTCAGCTTCCGCCTTGAAGACTAGATATATGGCTGACAATATCAGTAGGCAATAATGGGAATATTAAGAAGTAAAATTTGTAGGACAGAACAATCTAGCGTATCCAACACTAAGTTGTATCTCTTGTCTCAAAATATTGCCTCTTTATTTCATGTTAAACTCAGACTTTTTTAGGAATTAAACAATATTCAGTATGAGTAAAATTTTCCAGATAAGATATGATACAATGGTGTTTTAATTCTGTTTGAAAAATGTTGTCTTTAAACAAAGAAAGGCTTTGAGTAGAGCTAGGCAGCAATGATTTTCTTTTCTGAGAAACATACAGAGGAAAAAAATTTCCCCACCAGAGACTGAAACACCAGAATATTAAAAGTATCAATAAACAGATGAGTCAAAGGAAAATGAGACCAAACTCAAAACAGTAGAAATAGTTTGATGATGTCAATATATAGCATTTTGACATTTAACTTTTTATTGTTTTGTAGACAAATTTCAGAACAAAATGATATTGATAATTATCAAAACACGTTTGTGATTTGAAAACACTGAGAGCACTCAGTGAAGCAGCTCCAGAGCTTACTCAGCCATTTAAACTGGGCAGTGAACTCCACTCCTTATTGAACAACTTGGACCGATTCACAGTCCCCAACTGATGTTTCTTTGGCTGCAGTTTTTGTAGTCACATAATCCTTTCCATTCAGCTGCTCTCATCGCCAAAGAGGAGAGCAGGCTGAAATCTCTCTTTCTGCTTTCCATCCTTAAGAAAATACATTGGATTTTTTCATTCGAGAAAAAATCCCTCTGAAGAATTTCAGTGAGTCTTTGCATTTCTGTTGGTCTCACGGCTGGGAAGTCTCTGCTCCGTGGTCCGTAGCAGATCTGATCTCCTCTGCTTCTCACTCTCCTGCCTACTCTGGCTGCCCAATGTATTTACATGGAAATTTGGGCACATCTCTGCCACTCAGATATCTGAGCTTTTATCTTCAGCTATTGTTAACACACCTGCATTGGGAAAACCCCTGTAGTGGGGGACACACACTTATATCAGTGAAAAAATAAGAATGTCAGGTGTTTGGGTATAATTCAATCTACTCAAAAGAGTAGTTTACAACAGAAGAGCCTTTTCCACTTGAATAGTTTCCATGCTCCAGACCTTTTGGGGTGCAGTATGGCAGCAAATCTAGGACAAGGCTGCCTTTTGCACTTGCTGGAAATCTAGAACAATAAAGTCCAAGTCTTTACTGCGGCATTTAGGGGCTGTTTTAATACTGCTCATAACAAGAGAGAAAAAGAAACAGGTAAAATAGCACACAGCAATTTGCTGAAGTAGATTTCTAAATTCCTTTTATGTTACCTGCACTAACATCCTCCATATTTATGACTAACCTTTTCCACTACGCTCTGCAATCATTAGTCTGCCTAGCCAGTATTTATAATGGTGGGACAGACTCTGGTGCCCCAAACGCATTATAACTTTCAGAGACACTTCTAACCAACAGCTAAATGTATGCAGTAAAAGCTGACCAAGCACATGAAAGGTTTCTATAATTGCTATAATTATGTAGAAGCTCTAGAATAAAATACCATTTCTCCCTGCCCCCCTTTTACCTTTGAAAATTCATTGTCAAAGAAAATGAAAAGGAATTGTTCAATAGCGGGGTCACTGTCTTCAGACTTTGATGCTTTTGATTGGAAATTAAAGCCACAGTGATTACAAAGTGGATACAGTACCTAATTATAATGTTGGTCCTTGTGGTAATATTTAATGATAATGTACCTCATTTATATCCCTTCTTTTGTGGTAGAGGATTACAGGAGCTGGGGAAACGCGGCCTAGTTATAACTCTTTAAAAGTTACTGCTGGAATAAAGCTAGGGCTGATAAAACTGCAATCCTATCAGAGCAATGAAATAAAAGCTTTGTGAAGATGTGGGCAAGAGGAAGGACTGTTTAAGAACCTTTTATAACCACGCAGCATTTTGAGGCTTTGAAGGTCACAAAGAGAGGTGTCTGCAGAAGCAAGATGTAAGGAGGTCCTGCTCTGTGGTGATGCACCCTCCATGGGCAGCAGCCCCTGCCACTCATTCTCAGCAGGCCCTCTGGCATGTGAGAGACCATCAGTCCATTGGAATAGATGGAACATATGTCAATTTTTCACTTCCTGATACTAAAATTCATGTCACAAAGGCTACCGGAGAATTTCAGGCTTGAAAATTTTGTTTGATGCCTTTGGCCTGCCCATGGTTATGGAGAACGAAACTCCATCTGTAGCATTGTGGGACAGTAGATGACATTGCTGTAAAGGCTCCTCGGGGGGTGCATTGCTTCCCCAAGATAGGAGGAGCCAAGGTCTGTTGTCTGTTCCAGCCAGAGACACATCTCTATGCAGAGTGCTTTTTGTTGAATGGGAAAAAATCCAGCACACGGCCCGAGCAGTGCAATGTCCTTCTCTTCTGCTTACACAGCAAGAATCTAGGATGAGAGTGGTAGAGCTTCAGTATTTCAATGTCTTTGATGGTCAAAAACCTGGCAAAGAACTTCCAAGGATTTACAAATGCCTACAGAACAGGTTGTTCACTACCTAGTGAAATTAGTTGCTTAAATTCTGCCTACATCTTGAGAAGAAATCTGTAAATTACACCCATATGCTTAGATAGGAAAACCATATTGAAAAATCATTCCTAGTGTGCTCATACTACAGCTGTGGATCAATTAAACACAGTTAAATTATGTAGAAATGGCCAAATTTTCCTCTCAGATGGGTCAGTATCAATCTAATTTTCAGAGTTGTTCCCAGTGTACATGGGCAGGAGAGAAAGCAGAATTTCAATATTGGATCATACATAAGTAAAACAAATAAAGCAAATCAGATATGAAGAGAAGAAATCTAATGAGAAATAGACATTAAGAAATATCTAATCAAAATATATATACAATGCTATAGAGAGGAGGCTTCTGAAAAATGTTCAGAAATGTGGGGATCAGCTCTATTTCCATTTAACATGTCATCAGTAGAATGAAAAGCCTACTGGAACAACAGAACTTATTGATGCTTATTAGGACCTAATAGTTCCTGAGTTATTACATTGTGCAAAGAGTGTTTAGCAATTAGGCTTTAAACTCACAGCATAAAAATGTAGAATGGATTTACATTCATCCCTTCTAGTATCACTGTCAGCAGTAGTGTCACAAAACCACACAAAACCGGGAGGTGCTTTGGATCTGTGGATCCAGGAATATGGGAGATTTTGCTTGTAGTCTTTGCACGTGTCTCTACTCTTCTCTCCTAAGTGATCTGTGGTTAAGCCGATTAGCCTGCCTCTTCAAGCCAGTCAGAGAAATCCCAGCGATTTCACTGCCTTAGAAATCTCCCTGAGCCACAGGGAAGTGCAGTAGCAGCACAGCAACAGGATGGTTGCAAATGGGATGTAATCAAGTGACATAACCAACAATACAGAACACGTCTGTGGCCAGCAAGGCCATCTTTAAAAAAATGATTATCTATTCTGCTCTGTTCTATTTGCTTCATACATTGCAGCTGTCAACTTTGCAGCAGAGCCCTAGTGATTTCCATGACAGATAGCCTGTGCAACACCAAAAGACTTGCTTTTTTATGCTGTTTCTAATGCATTCTTGCACATTCTTTTCTGTCTCCAGGGTAGTGTGTTTGTCAGCTTTATCCTGCAACCATTCAGTAGGTAATTATTACCCTAGAACAATGAACAACTCATCCAGCAACACTCAGAAGTTTGCTGGTGGTTACGGAGAGTTTTGTTAGCTGTGCTTACCTGAAGGTGCCTACTGAGCCCTGGAGCTGTGGTGCTCTTTCAGTACCTTATAATTATAAAGGCACGTGAGAGAAAAGAAATTTTCCTTCTCTGGATACTTTTTTTTTCTAGAAGTTTTTAATAGGCATTGATTTCAGCTTTTTCCCAGCTTTTAGAAGGAACTGTTTTTTGCTCCATGAGTTGAATGATCTCAGCTGACCTGCCGAGTCAAAAGCTTTCATGTAGTCAATACAGTGTATCTAATGTCTCTGGTTTGGGTCCGCTCTCAATTCTGCAACTATCTTTCAGCTGATAGAGTGCATCCTATATTGCTTAACGTGGTGTTTTCTGTCACCATTTCACCAGCCAGGGTTGCTCTCTTCTCTTGCCCCATGGTGATACTTTGCTTGCAAGACAAATGAATGGGAATTTTAGAGTTAATTCTAAGTGAGAAACTTGTGCCAGCTTATTTTCTTCATTGTCTACCTTCAGGAACAAACCACCAAACCTTATTAAAAATACTATGATGCTCAGTCATCATTTCGTCTGGCCATTTTGTCTTCTTGTCCCTGCCTGTGGGACATCCCATCCTGATCATAGTGTACCTCCCTTTAAAGCAGCTTATTTTAGAGGAATTTAGTTTGGGTAGTGTGATAGCTGCCTAGCTGTCATTCAGATTTTTTCCCCCATTTTGAAGGCAGAAACACCAGTGTCCTTATTACACAGCTCTTCAGCTCTGCACACTCCTAGCACGTTCAGCCAGAACCTGCGCAGGTGAGACTGACATCCTCCTGGACTCTTATTGTCAATGGCAAATTTAAACAAGGAATGAGTGAGTAAACGAGGAATGAGTGAGGGAGCTGGGGTTGTTTAGCCTGGAGAAAAGGAGGTTCAGGGGGACCCCATCAGTCATTATAACTACCATAAAGGAGATTGTAGTGAGGCGGGGGTCAATCTCTTCTCCCAGGTAACAAGTGATAGGATGAGAGGAAATGGTCTCAAGTAGTACCAGTGGAGGTTTAGATTGGATATTAGGAAAAATTTCTTCTCTGTAGGGAAGAAATTTCTCCTTTCTAGGGAAGTGGTGGAGTCACCGTCCCTGAAGATATTTTGAAGACATGTAGATGTGGCACTAAGGACATGGTTTAGTGGTGGGCTTGATAGTGTGAGGTCAGTGGTGGGACTTGATGGCCTTAGAGGTCTTTTCCAACCTGAAAGATTCAATGATTCTATGATTATAATTCTTGCCTGGTACAGAGATATCACTATATTTACATCAGTGTTTTATGATGAAACAATGGTATCTTTTGGAAGTTAATTCCTTGCATGTCACTACTGATTCTGTTTGTAGAATGGTTTTGGTAAATGCAAACTCAATTCCCTTTGAAGGAAACTAGTCCCAGATCTTTTTAAAACTAGACCCAAACCTTTTTGTCAAGTATCACCAAATGTGCTCCAAACCCAGTGGAGACAGGAAGTCTAAACCAAGGATGTTTTGGAACTGTTTGAATGGCACATGCATGGTGGGAATCTTTGTTCCAAGACACATGGTTTGACATTCCACCCCAAAATGCACCATCTTCATGCAGGGGCCTGAATGCCATTTTGCTGTATGGAAATATTGCTCTAGCATTAAATTACTTATACTCTTCTATGTATTGTAGACTTGCTTCTGATTCCAGTTATATCAGTGAGAGCATTAACCTCTGGGTTTGAAAACTACTTTCTGCACCCTCTTGCAGAAAGCACAAATTTTCTAATCTTAAGCAAGGAAGTATAATTCTGATTGAGGCTGTCTTTATTTCAGGAAGCCAAACTTAAGTAGAGTCACTTCTGAAAATTCATTCTTTGAATTCAGGTAAAAGCTGAGCTGAACTGAAGAGAGAAAGAAATATTTAAGGCAAGTTCTAGACCTTTATGAAAACTTTGTCAGACCAATTTCAATTTAAAATCAGTGGAAGTTTCACTAAAAAGAATACTACACTTACAATAATCTGAAATTTTCTTCAGCATTCAAATTATGGGCTGCATTTTCATTGTCCTAATATACATCATCTGTCAAGACAGCAGCTTTCAATTTGATTGCTAATTATTCTTCTTTTTACATAAGATATTTGAGCCATTTAAGAGCTTTATTCCTCTTTGCAATTAGATGTGGTGATTCGAGTGTCTTTTGTGTGCTGTTAGAATATTCTTTTAACAGTGCTTGACTACATAACCATTCTTGTCTCCAAGTATTCAGCAACTTCTCTTTATTGAACACCTTTAGGTATGTTGCTGTTGTTTTTCCATTACAATGTCTCAAACTGATCACTGATGTAGCTGATGAGTCTTTATCCCATCTCAGCAGAGAGTGCATGGGTTGATTTTCTGTTAGCTATTCCTAGTTTTCTTATTTGGACTTATTTTGTTTTTATTTTTGAACTTTCTTTTATGCTCTATTAACTCAACTGAAATTCAGGTTTTCATTTGGACAACTGTATTTAAAAAAAAAAATTAATTATTGTTTTTATTCAAGAACCTTTTTATTTATTTCTATCCGGTAATCTATAATTTCATTTTATGTCATCTTCTGTTTTTGAAAGACTGATGGTTTCTTATGGCAACCATACAAGTTATGTTATACACTTGAGCTCATGACAACAGGCTCATATTTAGTGTGAATTATGTTGGTGTTCTACCTCCTCAGTAATATATGTAATTAATCTGATACCTACTGTGACATCAATCTCACTGCAGGTCTAAGCAAAATATCTGTGCTGCTACTGACATGACCTCTGTCAGTTTAACATCTAATTATACACTGCTTGATTCCTGTCTCTTCAGATAAGAAATGAATTTTGTTCTAGATAGTCACTGTTCTTTCTTAAGATTAGTTGTGATCTCAGCCTTCAAACCCTGCTGGCAAGCACCTGTGAATGTAGGGGGCAAATTCATATACCACTTTCCTATGTTGCCTTTTTTCCTCTATTTGATCCTTTGTTCGGAATTATAGTTACTTCAGAGAGCTTGAAATTCAAACAAGTTTTAGATCTCAAAGGTTTCTACCTCTTAAGCCTGAACCTTACTGTATCCTATCTCAAATCTCATTATAATCAGGAGTACTTCTGTTTTGGTTTCTTCGGGTTTTTTTTTTTTTTTTTTTAAATGTGTGCGTGCAATTTTTGAAAAAGGGATACATGTTAGACAAAATATTTGTTTTAACAATAGAAAATCTGAAAATCACTGAATGTACCAAAATGAACTTTGATTTCAGGATCCTGTGGCATACCTTGGTACAGATTTAAACTCATGAATCATCACTGAAGGGAGATACTCACTTCCTACTGTTCCAGTTCTTTGAACAATTTGCAGGTCTCAAATAATGCACTTTATTAAGCATTGTCTTTGTCACAAAAATATTTTTTTTGTCTCTATGCCTTTCAAAGACAACAGAACAAAATATAAAATAATTTAAAAAACTACTTACAGTTTATACTTCTTTATCACAGGTACTTGGATATACACTGTTCAGCAGGGACAAGCTGGAAAGGCTTTAGTTTTCTCGGTTTTATTCTACACCCTTTGAACTAAATCTGCTGTGCAACATCCTGAGTCACCATGGTCATTGACCCTGAGGTCTGCTGCAAATTCTGACCTCTAGGTGGTGTTTAATATCTTGGCTGTAATTTAAACAGTGGTAAATTGTCAAAGCAGAGCTAACAGGACTATATATTTCATTCTGAAGTGACATGGGCAATAGAATAATTTTCCTCAAATATTCCAGATCTATTACATTTCCTGTCACAATCTCCCAAGTCATACTAGTTCAAATTTTGTCTCCTAAGCATGTTGCATTTTACCATTAATTAACTACAGAGGATATACTTTCTCTTTGCAACTAACTGTAAAAATATCTGTATGTCCTGCTCTGCTAAGTAAATATTTCCAACATTATATTGAAATCTCTGGCATTGTATTAAATATGTAAAAATCTCAAGGTGCCTTGGCTATGTAACTTTTCACAATTCAAAATAGTTTCAAAAAAGTGAGAGTGACAGAGTTTCAAGACGATCATAATGATTTTGTGTACTTCTTTGTACAGGAATCTAGAGGGTATTTTTTGAAGTCTCTGATTTTCTGAAATGTTGACGAGACATCATATGGAAATAATTTTTCCTGAAAATATTTCAAAGTTTGGCATTCAAAACTTCAGAGCACTTTAAGGTCAGCTTCAAAAATTTATTATGACATTTTCTCAAATTAGTACTTGTTTGGCTCTGCTCTGGCAAAGACAGCTTTCTCGGGTCGTTTGAGTCTTCAGTCTTCTGCTAGCTTGTAGGATAAGCAGGGATTCACTAAAGCATAAGGGATTCACTAAAATGTTTCTGTCACTTTCTGATCAAAAAGAAGTGATCAGTCTTCAAAGGAGACAAAAATGATGTTAATAATCTCTTCTCTTTCAGACAGATAAGCAATAAAATCTGACTTTCCATAGAAGGCAGTTTAGCAAATGGCAGTTATCATTGCGTCATACGGTCAAGAAGAATTACGGAAAAAATCTACTAATTGGATCAATATGATCCAATTTCTCTCATCTTAATTAGAAAGTGAACTAGATAAAAATTCTTTGCACTTACTTCCATGCAATCCTATCTTATATATTCCATCTTATGCATCTTAATCAACAATACTTGATAATTCTATGGAGTCTGTCAGAAAGGTTGCCAAACACCAAACATAGTCATATAAAATGGAAAAAAACAAGTATAATAAAAAATATTATTTTTTTCACACTATGAAAAATAGCAATTTTAATGTTTTGAAATACATCTAAAATATTTGATGACACTACATATTATATACTGTAAATTATTTCCATCCTTCAATTTATGCTTCAATTAAAATGTGCTTTTATTGATGAGTACTAGAGATGATGTACTGTTACTCTGCCATACTACTGTAAATACCGTACAGACAGAGCTTTCTTCCTTCTTTCTGCTTTTCCTTTCATTACAGTGCTGCTTGATGACAAAGCAGTTTGCTTCATTTCTAGTTATTTGAGACGCCTACTATTTGTTTAGTGCCCTAAGGAACAGCCAGGTGTCTTGCTAATGGGAGGAGATGACCTGCAAGGCAAGCCAACACAACATGATCAGCTCTGGTTTGTTACCGCCTCTGTGAGTTTCCAAAATGTTTTGAAACCTAGTAGAAGTCTATTTACTTTACTCTTGCCTTAAAAAATTTTGTATTCATAGAACAAATACTCTAAACAAAGCCATTTATCATTTTTGTTTTTGCTAAAGAAGTAATTTTGTTAGATGAACAACAATGGGCCTACCATTGTCTTTAAATCAACAGGGATTACTTTATAGGCTTACGTAGTGAAAGAAGAAAACAATAAAAACACTGTTGGGATGAAATGAGAAGGAAAGGCATCCAACTGTTTTTTGCTACATAAATCATACAACCAAAATAAATAAATCATGAAATCTAGGATACAGAATTATTAGGTAGGATTTAATTAATACAGTCTGTTAAACAATAATTTTCAAAACTATTTCCTCAGCAAGGGGGTATTTTAATAAATAAAGCAAACATCCAATCTTTTCAGAGTTATTACAGGTATTTCAAATGCTAAAATGGTAATGGTTGGCTATTTTTTATTGCCAACTTTTTTCTGTATAAATAATCTGCTGCCAAGAAGCTGGAATTACTCTATGCCAAGAGATTTGATTTAATGGGCAGATAATCATCTGTTGATTCTTCCTAATCTAAACAGAGTGTTTTGAATAAAAGGTAGAATATGGAAGGTAGGTGGCAAAGCTCATGAAGTTTTTACAAAAAGGCAAAAATTGAAAATCTAAATCAGGGACTGAAGGATAGGTTTTCAAAAGGCCATTTAAGTGCAGAGCTCTGAAAAATTAACTGTCACTTTGGTGCCAAATATCCTCTATAAAAAAATAATTTCAGTTTCATTTTGTATTTGCAGTGAATTTTAAAAATTATATTAACAAGTTGTTGCTCTTTTAGACATTTATGTAGGTAACAATAAACAAATATGCCTTTCTTGTTGTTTTGGTGGCTGGCCAATTTAACAGCTCTTTTGGAGATACTGCCTTCAGGTAATAGACTATTCTATCAAGACATAGTCACAACAAAGCATTTCTATTATAAGAAATATTTCAGCATCTGACTTCTCCAGAAATGGGCACATGAAAAAATTTGGCCAACACTTGAGCTGAAATATTGATCTTACTCTCCACAGCTATGATAAGGTTCAGGAGAAAGTTCCCTGAAACTTTTAGACATGTGATCTTTTTCCAAGTAAATATATCTCAGTCTGTTAGACATCAAAGTCATGAAGTGTTGATGAGAAATTTTGTTCACATTGTATTTATTCAAATTTAGGGACATAAACTCTGTTGAATAGTCTCGAGGAATAAAATGATATTTCTTCACCAGGCTTCAGCTTATTTCATTTAACATTTAACTTCAAATTTTAAGATAGAAGTGGGTGGTGTTGGGAAGCATTCAGGATCCAGATGGAAGCCTAGTGGAACCACTCTAGTCAATAATAAACTTAGCAAAAAAGATTTTCTATCAAGTTGCAGACCCTTCTGTTTCCAGTCAAGCACAGAGAGGGGACAAGCAGCCTGGTGGCATATGCATATTCTGATTCAAGCTGTCATCTGAAGATACAAAACTGCATCTGATTCCTCTAAAGCCTAAATAGTATTTACACTTAAAATGTCTAGAAAGGTTATTTTGGAAATGATGTAAGCCAGGGGAAGATGAAAGAGTTTTACTGCTATATCGATATATTTGGGTAAATTTGTTGAGGAAGTAAATGCCCATTTCTGAAGGGCTTCATTTCATGGAAAAAGCAAGCCATGAGGGAAAACCTCCAGTAACATGGATGATGTAGTCTATTTGCCTTGCACATTCACTGTGGCATCACACAAGGATAACTTAATAATATTGTACAAAAAACCCCGTGCAGACATAACCTATTTGTGAATTCTAATTCTAAATGCTAAGTGGAGTTTGTATAATGCTGGTGACAAGTTTCATTATTCAGGGTTACTACGAAGTTCTTATCAGTGAGCTGTATGCATCAGCATTATAAGGTTCATTTGGGACACGAAGAATTACGGTTCTTTGCTGATATCATCTTATTTGTCCTCACTCCTTGCTTACTGCACAGTATTGATAAAATTGAAATTTTGCATCAACTGTAATTTCAGTGGAACTTTTGACAAATGACTGTCAAACACTGGGCCTTTTGCTACATGTAAATAAAGAAGCTGAGTTTTTGACTCTTGAAGGGACTGTAACTACATAGTGCATCCAAAAATTATATTAACAATTTGCTCATTTCCTAAGGGTTTTCTCATTATTTTTCTTGTTCTTTTTCCTAATTAAATGTGCTCCCAAGAAATAAACTCAGCTTAGTGTTAGCACAGCGAAAGAGATATGAGTCATTCATTTTCCTGCAGTAGATGGTTGATATTTTCTTACAGATGTCATGTTCTTGGTGAATTTTGTGCACAGTATTTTGATAAATAAGCTAGTATTTTATTCATAATTTCCATGAGCACATTGTTTCTAGAAGGGCAGATGTGTAGTTTGATGCTTGGCATGTTAATTAACATTTTAGTAGGGCACAGTCTTTGTTCTTGTGTTTGAAAATGTCTTCCCCTTTCCTTAATTCCACAGAATACCCTTGGCCATTGCTGTAATGTGCCTGCAGATTTGCTGTCATCTCTAGGAGATACATAGACAGAAATATAAATACTTCTTTTAGTTTCTCCATTTAGGATTCATCAGGCCTCTATTGATCTTTGTTATTTCCCTCAAAGGATTTTCTGAAGAGGCATATTAACTGTATAATAAATATTAAAGGCACTTTAACTTCTGGCAATGAAAGCTTTCCTGTTTTAAGGTCTCTTTGGTATGCAGAAAGTGTTCCTAGCCATTGAAGTAACTACACTTATGCACCCACATTACCTTCTCGAATGGGTCCTGCCTTGCTGGATCCCAGCCACTGTGAGAACACAGATGGGAGTTGGTGGAATTACAAAAAGGTCAGGAGTCAGGACCTTTTGTTCAATGAGCTTGAAACGATTTTTACCTTCGTTATAATGTAAAACTTATCTGGCTGCATGAAACTGTGCTTCCTCGCACTCTGGGCATGGATTACTCCTGGGAGAGGGCAGAATAAGGAACTTGTGTGCCTTTCTTATGACCCCACACAGGCCCCCGCTCCTTCGGGTGCTCATGCAATGAGGAGATACACTCTTCCCCAAAGTGTGCAGAAAATAAGTTCTGCATTTCATGTTATCATGCTGGGATCCCAAAACTCAGGATCTCTCAGACCTATGAGGAAGGCCTGCTTATTTCTTGACTAAGGCATTTATGATTTTTTATCCTGTGCATCAGCCAAAGTCAGTGCAGATGCTCTAGAGATGTGTCAAGAATACTTCCAGTTCAGAGTCGGACAGGGTACTGCAGTCCCCAATGGCCAGCTTGGTCATGCCTGGGTATAAGCATGCAAGACAGAGACATTTGTCCTTTCCTGTCACTGCAGACATGATAAGTGTTTAGGCAGTAGGCATGAGTATCCTCAAAGTCTTCCTGGCTGACATTTCCATGGTAAGGCAAACCATATGGCTGCACTGCTTATTGGCATACAGCCTTTTGCACCACTCAAACAGCAGAAGAGATAAGAAGCTAGTCTCAAATTGTTAGAAAATAATTCTTCCTGCAGAAAACTGCTCCCAGACATTGAAAATGTGCCAGCCTCAGATCCCTGACTACCTTCTGCATCCACAGACAAAAAAGACAGTAAAGTAGGTGCTAAGCATGGTAGATCTGGGCTGAGCAACCATCTTGACTCTGCAAGTCCCATTTGTATATTCATTGGACATATATCACATGCCTTGGAGAAATGAGAGAAAAGAAAGGCCCTGAAGTGTTAGAGCTCGCCAGGTGCCTGCATTGGGGAAGTCACCTCTGTTGCAAGCAGACCCTGCAATGCCGGTCACAGCTGGTCTGTTGGTTGACACACTTTCCACAGCTGGACATTAGATCACCTGGCCAGCCCTGGTATTGGCACAGTATCCACACCTGTCCATAGCTGGGCAGGCCATCCTTCTTTAAGTGAAGCACAGACCCCAGAGCTGGTCAGCCAAGGTTTACATATTATCCACACCTGAAGAACTGGAACACTGATTTTATCACCCTCATATTTTCACCCTTTGCTGTACCAGAGCAAAAATTGGTGACATGAGGTACTGTAAAACATGACAAAGTTTGCAACATGAAGTGGATTTTCCTTCAAATCAAAACAAATACAACACAAAAGTTATGTTAATTACCTTTTGTAGTATGGGATAAATCTCCATTTGTTGGGAGCGTCTCTCAGCAGCGATTCTGTTTGAAGTACACCCAAATGGCTTTTTGAAGGAGTCTCTTTGGATTCCCAAGAGGAGAAATATTTTGATAAATAGTCCTGTTAATCAAGGATAAGGTCATCAAGTCATATCTAGTATATCAAGCTGGAGAGCAGGGATTATTCTCTGTGTGACTTGGTTTACTAATTTTGTTGCTCCTGTTCTCAGCCTTTTAGAGAATGTCTTTACAATATTATTGAAGATTGTGGAATAACACCTGGTCAAGTAAAAACCAACTCCCATAATGCAAGCCATCTGGAAATAAGTTTGTAAATTACCTATGTATAGAAATGAAACAGCAAATTTCATTGATTTTATGCAATGCAGGCACTTAAAACTTTTTACTTTCCTCTATGAAAATGTTAGGATGGGTCTGAACTACAGACTTTGTGGTCATTTCAATTATTCATAGTAGCTGAGTAGATTTGTAGGTGATTGTTTCATTTCGCTTGAGGGATAAATTATATTGCAGGCAGTTATATGGCAAAAAGCAGTGCAAGATTTTTTTATTGCTTATTTACTGCACACCCCAGGTTGTGTAATGACTTTAAGTAGCATGTATTATGCAGGTGGACTATTGTCTGCTGCAGGAGAAAATCAGAACTTTCTGTTTGCATCTCAAAAGCCCCTGCAGTGACACAGGTGAATGGCTCATACATTTTAAGCAGTGCAAAGTTTGGTATTTTATTCTAGTGTTCTCACTTATATTTGTCATAGTCCTCCCCTTAAAATGCCAGTTTTTCAGATTCCTAAATTTCAATAAGCTCTGAACAGAAAAAACCCCATTTTCCTCTTAGGTCCTAGAGAGGATTTCCAGTCAAAACCAGAAGAGAGGGTGAAAGAGAGCAAGGACACTGTTGTGTGCAGCAGTGACTGTGACATGCTGTCAGCAGGCTCATCACCAACACTTTTCTGAAGTGGCAGTGACAATGGACATACACTATCCATCACCCCACATTAGCCCGTGGCATTTAGCCCATCCCAGACTCGGGAAGGAGGAAAAGACAAGTGTTAGACTTCTCACCAAGCATCGCATTCAGAGTCCTTCATTCACCAGTAGAGCTGAGAGAGAAAAGCAGTGTAGATTTTTAGCTCGTTTACAAAACAGAATCAGGAAAAATGTGGAAAAGGAGAAATATGACAAAATATAGAGATGGGGTTTGATCTGGATGAGCAAACATTGCCTTGCTGCTCCCCATCCTTTGTGTCCCATGTATTTAGAAACTCTGGTCATAATCCATTTCATACAATCTGAACAAGTGCTAAATATTTGGATGGTGAAGCTTTCCTTATGTGTCAGAATTCAAGTACTTTAAGAATAGAAATACAGGAAGCTTAGTGAAATATTCAGTTGCCATACACTAGAAATGTCTACAGCCTTTGGGAAGTACAGTGCTTTCTAAGCAAGTGTGTTCACCATGGAAGCTTGCTCTTGTGAGTTGATATGTCTGTCATATTTTTACAACTAGCTAGGATACCTCGGAACCACTGTCAAACAGGATGGGCCCATCTAACCTTTCCCCCTTTCTTCTCAGTGGTGATGACACACAGGGGATCAGAATGGGAAAACTATTAATTTGAATCCCATTATTATAAGATTGCTGCCATGGTATTTTTTGAACCAAAGTTACACGTGGCGGAAGAGGAAGTGGGGTTGTGGGGAAACTGTTGACAGACGGAGGAATAAAATCGTTATAACCCTTCGAGCAATACTGAGCAACACTGCTGATTTCTAGGAAACGAAAGTAATTGTGCAATCACAGTATACTGCTCTGTTAGCACCAAAGTTGTTTTCTAATTATGAGAAATAGGGTTTAATATCATTGCACCAAATTTCTATGTTTTAATTCTAATAATTTCTTGTTTTATGAAATAAATAGACTGAACAACATACCTGAATATTGAAAATAGGATGCCTTTGCCAGTATCACATTCATTAAATATAACTCAATGCTTTTTTTGTTTTCACTCATCTGACAGTTATTGAATGTGTATGAGATGTGCTTGTATCCTCATGGCATTGCAGCTGTACGGTGTATTAAAGAATGAGCTTTTAAATGGGGGCTAGCATGGAAGCCTCCCAGAAAGTGCAATTATTCAGAGCTGATACTGCAGGATTCTTACAAGGAATGAAATAAATATCTGAATAGCCGATTAATAATTGGAGTTTGGCAAGTTTGCAATTCATTACTTTATATTATCAGAAGTTGTTTATTCAGCATTCACGTTAAAAAAAAAAAAAAAAAAAGAGGACAAAATTTTTTTTGTAAAGCAAGATATTTTCCCGGTCAAAACACTCACTTCGGCTTTTCATCTGGCCTTGCCAGGCTATATGTGTGCAACAGGGGAAGTGCTGATCTGCCTTTATTATAATTTGAAATTAAGATTACTCTCAAGTGAATGTGCTGAAAGTCAATATATACCTTGAGTGTATCTAGTAGTAGGGAATATTTTCCATTAATTAACACCCCCCAACTCCCCCAGATATATTATGCACCATACTAGAAATGCTAAGACTTAAGTTAAACTTTAGTTTCCTTTTTTTTTTTTTCTCTCATATGAAGAACTGGGGTGAAGAGTAACAGGGCCACATTTTGGGACACTCATACATTAAAAAAATATCCTTTCTTAAGGAAAAGTTCAATGTGTCTGATTGTGCTGAACTGAAATGTAAGGATTTGCTTAACTTCTTTCCTTTGTCAGGGTTTAGATCCTAAAGCAATAATTGCTTCCTTCTTTAAGATCACAAAGTAATTAGACTTAAACCTGGAAAATACTACTCAGATGCTTGTCTTCCATTTGAATGATTTTCTGTCAAAAGTCACAAAAACATGACTCCAAAAGTTCCTTCTCTGTTGAAATGTCTGGACTTCATAATATGATTAAGAGGTATTTCAGAGATTGTGATTAGTTAATAGATGGTTAATCCATATATATTCCATTTCTTTATGCTTGCTATGCATACTTTTTTCCAATTTTTAACAAGCATATATCTGAGTTCTATGAGACATTTATTTTTTTCTATGTATCATTTATTATGCAGAGTCTCAGTCTCCAAAACCCAGATTACACATGATCCAACTATGTGAAATTAGAAATAAGAAATCCTGTTTAAGTCAATTGTCCAGTACTTCTCTATCATCAACACAGAGATATTACTCAATCTCTAGAAAGCAATTTGACCCTAAACAGAGAAAAATCTCTCACACAGGCATGGAGAAGTCCTTCCTTCCCTCCAACAATTATAGAGGAATATTGAAAGGCCAGTGATGGTGGGACACCTCTGTCTCACCTAAACTTACCTAAGTAACTTTAATTCTATCCACAGAATTAAATATTCTATGGATAGAATTCCTTCAGGAATTCTTTGAAAGGACTGGGAAACAATAAAAAGTAAATTATGTGTATTAATTACTTATAAAATTGAGAATTTTATTTTAACCAAATGTAATTTGCACTTTTTTTTTCCACAAATACATGAGGCCTGTTATATACAAAGTGTTATGTTCATGTTATACTATGTTCGCCCCTTTTGTTCCCCAAAACCACATTAAAAATGTGCTTTACTTTTTATTTCTCTCATCTGACATACTCTGCCATAAATTCTTGGTTTCTGGGTATGAGTAAACCCAGTATTTTTATAAAAAGTAATATATGGAGCCCTCCAGGGGTGTGTTGCTACGCAAAACAGCCATAAATGCTGAGTTCAGTAAATCATATCCCATCACATACAGTGTCTCTTACCATCCCTTACCATCCCTGCTTTACCTTAGTCTGAAATCCTGGATGGTGCTGATGCACAAGCTGAGTTCAGGTATCGATGACGTGACTTCTCCTGGAACAGGTTCCTTGAATCAGGGGGCTCATGGAGGTACTTTTAATCACTCCAGTTGCTGCTGTTTCAGTGGGTGTGGAGGAATTTTCTACTTGCTGACCTGGAGGAGAAAGATTGATTGGGCCTGACAGTGGTCAGCACTTGGGTTAGAGACAGTAACGCAGCTCTCCTGGCTGCTGACCAGCTACTCCAGCCTAGGAAAACTTGGATCAGGAGGCCAGCTGCAGCTTCACTCTCGGCATGAAAAGCACAAAGAGCTGCCTCACAAAGCTGAACTGCTGACAAGCTGAGCAGCTCCTCGGTGATTAGATGTGCTACCAGATGAGGTTCGGCAAAAGAAGCAGCACAATTTATTGTGTCACATGGGCACAAATTTATGACTGGCTCTGTGGGCCTGAGCAGACCTCAGCAGACCTTGAAGAAAGTGCCATCTAATCAGTGTATACAATATAGCACTGATAAAATTTAGCCAAGAAGCCCAGGCTGCATCCCTTGTTTGCTTGCAGAGTGCCACAAACACATTTATAATTTGGTATAAATAAAAGATAACATTGAGTAATGACTGCAGGCAAGGCTACAGCAGTTGTGCTGGCTCAGCCATGAAAATCTGATAGTGCCAATAAAATAATAAGAAAACCATAATTAGGTTAAAGGCTTTCCCATGCTAATCATTTCCTAACTCTTGCGTAATAGACTTTTGGCTATGTTTTCTGACGTTCCTTCTGGAAAGCAAATTTATACTGATTATATTTTTTTTTCAGAGTTCTGTTTTTGTTGTGCCTAAACTTGTTTTCCCTCACTTTGCTTTAGAGTACATGAAAAATACTTGTTTAGAAACCAAGACATGTGATTGGATTTCAAAGACCAGAATCAGAAAGTGATTATTCTAAAGAGTAAATATGTTCTTTACAAGACGTGTACCAGTGGATATTTTAAGCACAGAGGAACCACACACCACAGTGTATAGAAGAGGAAATCTTAAATGGATGTAATCTTAGGTCCCAGGTCCAATCCTGATTTTTCCTGTTCTTTTCAAAATTTGAAAGGTTGTAGGTTAACTAGGCATGAAATGCATATGGATGGGTAGGCTTCAGACCCAGAGCAATGTTTGGGGTTTTTTTGATAGGTAAGCTGGGACACAATTCTAGCTATAATTTCCTGCTGGTGTTATTTTATCTTGACTTTTTTTGGTCATAAATACTAGTTGAAATTGGAAACACCTTTCAGCTCTTCCTTAATTTGTACTGATGCTTTCACCTCAGCATTTTGTATAGTCCTGTTCAGAATATTCTGTACTATTCAATTCTCTTTGGTGGAGATAAGCAGACTCAAATCAATTCTCACTGAGTTTCGTGATCATGGCAGGCACAAACGGTGCTTATTTCTCTGTCGAGTAATTAGAAGTAAGCCTTCAAGGTGAATCATGAGCTGATGAATATAAACTCTGCTAAAAATGGGAATATAGCCTATAAACCAAGTGGTATTGTGTCCATACATTCACCTAGAGCTGTGAAAAGAGTTTTTTCCGCAGCACTCTCCTGATGACAGCAGGTTTCATCCACTCTCCCCTTTGCGCTCACCCAAATGATCAAACAAAACCTATTTGAAAGGATGAGAATGAAAGCCTCTGCCAGGGATTCACACATGGAATTTTATGACTCTGGACAATATATGCTGAAATTATTCTCTATTCACTCAAACCTTGTTTACAACCATCTCCAAGCCGTGTGAGCTGTATGATTTCCCCCTGCAACATCTCAACTCTTTCTTCCATTTCTTAAAAGCTTCACTGCAGATATGGTAGGCAAGGAACAGTGGGTGATGGCCACTGTCTCATGTCACCAATTCTGTCAAGATTGTGCTGAAATACAGTGGAAGAAATGGAAGCAATCCTTGTCTTACTCTGTGGAACCAGATGAAAGAGCTTGGTACTCCTGCATGCCCTATGTGCATGGTATAAAATAAGGGATCTCTCGAACTTGCAGCACGCTGCTTCTCTCTCAATGCTGTCCACAGGATGAAGAAGAGAACTGAATGAGAAGACTGAAAGGAGACAGGTCTAGCACTGGTTAACAGGACTGCCAGCTTTCACTCCTTTTCCTCTCTGAATACAACTGAACAAAAATAAATAAATAAAATTAAACACCAAAGCATATTTGGGTCATTTGCCCATTAGCTTTTAGGAAAAGAAATGCTCTTTAAAGTAATTACGAGATAGGTTAAATAAAGCAATAAAGAAGTGAAGGAGAATAGCATCTCTTTTTACCAAAGCCCAGGGGTAATTTAGGGGACTGCTAAAGAAAGCATCAATATTAGAGTGTTCTGGACTGTGATCAGTGAAAGGTGAGTCCTGTAAAAGATGCAGCTCTTTGTCACGTTTTGGGGCAGTATTCCAGAGTGGGCTTACACAAGGACTGAGGGCTGTCCTGGATGGAATCCTCCCCCTGCCACGCACAGGTTTGAGCAGAACTGAATTTAAAGTTGTCGGGCAAATGCTGGCTGTGGTATTACTTTGTTTCTCTCCAGGTCTGTAGAAAACTTGGCTACTGAAATTAGCTGGGGTTAAACACCTGCCACTTATAATGATAATGATCACCTGCATTGGCCTCTAAGAAAAATCGAAACTTGTGTATTGTACACGTAGCAATTCTTCTGTCAAGCAATCTTACCTGAGAGATGACAAACTCTCCTCTTCTGCAGAGGCAGACTAGATGTTATTAAGGCTCTGTAGAATAGTTCATGTAGCACATTGATTTTAATAAAATACATATTGATTACAATAAATGTCAGTCTTTCTGCTCTGAACATAATACCTAGCTGTCATTAGGTAATGTTAAATTTTTATTAAATCAATATTATGTGCTCCCTTTAATTAAGAAGAAATTGTCTTTGACCTTATTTGTGCTGCTTGAATGAAAATCCACTCAGAGTCAGCAGAGGACTGGTCTCTTTTCAAGAAAAACCCATAAAATTAATATATACATACATTCATATTTCATTAGTGGACATAGAGTCACATATATCAAGACAGTTTAGAATTTTATTCATTAGGAAGAAGGGTATTATTAAAAGCAATGTTTTCAGCTTTTCTGGAGCTCCTCAGCATCTCACAATACCAGGTCTGTGGGAATACAGCAATCCTATAAAAGATGGAAAGTTCAGAATGGTAAAAATTGGTAACAGGATTTAAAATGACTACATTTAGGCTACCCCAAAATCCTTATAAGTTTTAAATGGCTAACACCTGAAAGAAACACGAGGATAAAAATGGATTCTCTAGGACAGCAAAACTGAATGGCTAAAAATCTCTAGGCAGCAGAATGCCATTAAGGAAAAAATGAACCTCAAAGGAAGAGCTGTTTATTCACTAAGCAACCGAGTCATACAAAAAGAAAACAAAAAAAACCCCACTTGTGAGATAAAAGGAACATCAATATGCATCACTCCAAAATACTCTCTGAGTTATCATTTCACATGTTTATGGGATATTTCTGACCCTCCATTAGCTTCTGAATACACTGGTAAACTGGCTCGATTGGATGAGTGCCTGAGGAAGACAAGTACCAGCACAGCCAGTGTGTCCGATCCAGAGGCAGCTTTTATCAGGAATGCTTGTTAGTGCTGTTTGACCATGCACAGTCCTGCAGCAGCTCCTCTGGTAACTTGGGGAAGTATGAGAGGTACAGCAAAGGGCAAAATTATGTGCTGGATATCTGGATCGCCTGCCTTGTAAGTAGGATGTCTGCTGTCCCTATTAGTGACCTGATGGCATGTTTAGGAATTTTATTATTCATATATACAAGAAATGTCTGGGTATTTGAGATTATTATTGTATATAATTAGTGGGTTTAGTAGTTGTCCAGCCTTGAAAAATTATGTATACCAGAAAACCAAAAGTATTTTTAAAGCCTACAGTTTTCATCAAAAAGACCTTGGGCAGACTGGTGACACCACCTTCATCTAACAAAATGCCCACTTTGTATTCTCCTTTATAATCTAATAATTAAACTACACAATTAGACCCATTATAACAGCCTAATTTATAATATTTTCAGCTCAGTCAGAATTATGCCTGGAATGTATTTCCTTTCCAGTTTGAATGAGGAGAAATGGAGTAGATTTAATTGAATAACCACATGAAGAAAAACAATTATATCTTTGCTTTAGTTAATTTTTCTCTCATAAGAGGTATTTACTTAATCATGAAGAGTGAAATTAATACAAGACTGGGAGTTCAAACATAACAAAGTGGTTGAAAACCAGATTCACATGTCTCACCAAGCTGTTCTAAATGTCATGTACTACGACACAAGAAGTTGGAGAAGGAAATAACAATGAGTTAGCAAAATGTCAATCACCTGGAGGCAAAAAACCATAGGATTTCTGGAAAATTATTACTAACATAATTATCCTATTGATTAACATGAAAACTGAGTAAAGTTTTCCTAAATTTAGATTTTACTGTTTTAATCTATATCATAATAACAAACTGGTGAAGCTGGGGCCTGCTGTTTACAAGGGTATAAAATCTGTTTGTTTAGCACTGTCTTGCTCTGTCCACTGCAGTGGATTCTTTATTGTGTTCAAGCATCTTCTCAGCTTCTTATTCACCCTGCAATGCCTCTCAGCTATGTTAGAGAGCTGTACACACTTACATAGTCTATTATTAAGAATACATATAATTGTAATAAAATACTTGCTGGAGGAAAGAACAGTTGTTGGGAAGAATACGAAAAGATATTTTTCCAAACAGATCTGAGGGAAGGAGAAAAACAAGTGAAGAGCAGTCAACAGTGCTCTCAAGCACCATCATGTGAGCAGCAGTGGGTAAGATATGCAGCTCTCTGAGCAAGAGACACAAAGCATGAAACCAAAATGACTCAAAGAGAACTGATGAGACTAATTTGTGATGGTAGGGAAGGAAGAGGAATTAGGAGCAAAGTCGTGGTTTAACAGGGGTGGGAAAGAGGTGAGGAGCAACGTGAAGGTAATAAACACTCCAGAATTAGGGGACCAAGGTATCACTGTACAGTTGCAAAGAATGATTTTTTCCCTCATTTAGTTTGATATCAGGTGTGAGTTTTCATGCATTTATTAACAACCAGTGTTCAGATGTTGTCCATGCTGACATAAACCCGTAATAGTATCTCCACTTGGTGCACTGGGGTGGTTTTGGAGACAGGACTCCAATTCCCTGGGAAGTAGAAAGGGAGCAGCCACAGCAAACAAACTCCTGCACCTTGTGCCACAACTGACTGGTATCACAGACAGGTTCATTAAGCTACTCTGTACATCACACTGGTAAAGGTCTACCCCTGCTTCAGTCCCCGTACCTGGAGGTCTTCCAGTGCCTGACCTCCACATGCTGACAATTACACAGCATCTGACATTTTTCCAGTCGAGGTCTCTGTGTAGTCATTTTGTGTATGAATTGATAAGGGACAGAAAAGGTTTGTGATCAGTGTGGTGCAAGTGCAACCTCTCTCTCACAGTTCACCTGGGCTGTGGGTGTGGTGCTGTGTGTCCTGCCTGAGGGTTTGTCCCTCCACCCTAGCTCCTCACAGGCAGAGCAGCTCAGCCCATGCAAAAGGCTTTAGGCTCAACAGTGTAGCTTTTGGGGCATAGAACTCTGTGCAGCCACAAGGGTGAGACAGAGTGAATTGTGACTATGGAAGGGGTCTGTGAAGTTGCTGACAGGTAGAAGAACCATAAAGCAGAGACAAAACACACAACAAACATGGCTTTTAGATGCGGGGATATTGAGTGGCACATGGCTGTTATCACATGAAATGTAAAGCACTAAATCAAGTGTATGCCGGTATATTTAGGAAAAAAAATAGGGAAAATAGGGTTTTTTCGGACTAAGGGAATCAATTTGTCCTGTTTGTAACAGCTTAAGTTCTGTACTTGGTTACCCAGTCTACAAACACCAATAATTATGTGTTCTGTAGAAAGGACGTAATGACACTCCAGATACAGTCTCATTAGGGCTGGGCAGAGGGGGAGGATCATCTCCCTTGGCCTTTTGGCCACACTCTTTCCAATGCACCCCAGGACACCAGTGGATCTCCTGGCCCCCAGGGTACTGTCAGTTAATGGTCATCTTGTCATCCATCGAAACTCCCAGGTCATTCTCCACAGCACTGCTCTCTGGGAGGTCAGATCCAAGCCTGTGCTGGTACTTGGTGTTATTCCTCCCCTGATGCAGGGCCCTGCATTTGCCCTTGTTGAACCTGTTAGGTTTCTCTCTGCCCAACTCTCCAGCCTGTCGGGGTCTGGCTGAATGGCAGCACAGCCTTCAGGTGTATCAGCCGCTTCCCCCAGTATTGTATCATCAGCAAACTTCCTGAGGGTACATTTTATCCCTTTGTCCAGGAAGGGATGAAGGGAATGGTTTCCTTCATGCCCTTCAGCAACTGAGGTCATCCCCATTTGCTTCAGTTTCCTCCTATTTAACAGACTTTCTCTTTGGTAATAAATCAGCTAAAGCTGTCAAGTATGTTGAATATGCAGTACAAGCGTCAGGTGGAAGGGAAGGAGATTATTTCCAAACATATTTCACAGTTTATGCGGAACGACTCTTACCATATAATCTTGTTGATTGCCAGGCATTGAAACAGTGCAATTTTCCTTTAAACCGTGAGATTTAAATGGAGTCACTGAGGACTCGGCAATTTTAGATTTCTTTTCATAATCTACTTATGCTTACTTCTGCTAGCCACTGCTATCTGTGGAAAATCTAGCTGGCTTTCTCCCTGGGTTAGTGTAGTCCACAATAAACAGTTGAATCACCACAAAAAAGTGATATTTCCATGCGACCAACTTAATGATACAGATGAAAGATGACAGGTGTTACAGATACTTTAATTTCTGCATATTGGAAAACCTGAGGGGTTCCTGGTTTGTTTGCAAAGCAGACCTGCCTTAGTAACAAAAGGATTTTAATTGTATTCTGTCCTTGGAAGCTTCTGAAACTCACTTCTGCACAGCCACACAGCTCCGGCTTTCACTTAATTGAAACTATTTGTTATTACAGGATGGTATTTATTTGAACACCTCTTGTACCAAAAGAGTCCCAGCAAGACTGTACTAGTTTCTGGCCAGTAAAACAAGCTCAACCCTGAAATAGCTAGGATACAGAAAGTCTGGAGAGCAATAGAAAAGACGAACTGCAAGGTAAGCCAAGTCCCTGCAGCTTACTGGCAGTACTCAACTTGAAAGAATCTCCTCATTTCAGTGCTGCTCTTATGACAGTTTTTGAGCAGGTTGCAAGTGATTTTTTAGATTGGCACTTAGGAAGAGAGTCCCCAGAGCTGGAACAAGATAATTTCTCTGTGATATCTGTGAGAAAAGTGATAGAGTATCCCAGCAGATGTCCAGCCCTCAGCTTCTTGCTGCGGTGCTCTTGTTATTGCAGATGCAATGTTGGAGAATTTACAGCTGCCTGACCATGCTGAGCCTTTTACCTCATCAGGGACGGAGATGGGCCATACAGTAATGCATATTGATCCATGTCCCTAAATGTAGTTTATGTCTTACATTTCAGGGCTGAACTATATCGAGGGGAAAGCAGACCACTACAGCCCAGTCTCCCATGTGCAGATACAGCATGAGTGATGGCAAGCCTTTCAGGCTGAATGGATGTAGACACACACAGGATGATGGCTCAGATGGAATAGCTGGCCATAACTGAGTGGATGAGCATGCTTAAGCCTGCCACAAATCTAAGTAAAATGAGTTAGCTTGAAAATCAATAAAAGATCTTAAGAGTACTCATTTGATTGTTCGTGATAGCTCAGCTGAGCTGGGGTACATTGCTCAGTGACAAGATCGTGTGAACATGCCTAAACCTTTCATGCTTGGGGCAGTAGTGAACTCCAAAGAGACATTTCCCTGTCCTGAGAAGAGCAAAAGCAGCCTGCAGTGCAAAGGAGGCATTGCCGCTTGGTTCGGTTGCACAAGCTATTACAAGTTGTTACAGTTGTGTAGTTTTTACACAGGCAAGTCCTGGAGAGTACTGGGGAGAAGAGAGCTGGTTCTTGAACAGACCAAGAAGGCATTCTCTGGGAATTTACTCCAGATTTTTTTTCCAGAAAAAAAATCTACTGTACTCCTCTAACTGAACATAAAAAGCTTTTTGCACTCAGCTGGTGGGCAAGATTAAAATCAGAGGATTTGAAATGCACCCATTTTGGTTTTGCTCATTTAAAAATCATATAATTTCTGTATTTTCTTCCAGCTGCTAAATGTTGGGGTTCATCACTGCTGCTGCTCTTTCCCCTGACAAGATAGGACATAGGTATCCAAACCCTGTCTCTGGGGTGGTGACCTGACACAAGAACTGTTCTGTGTGTGCAAGAGCTGAAGAATCCACCTTCTCACCACAGTTAAATGATGAAGGAAAGCAGAGCCTGTCTTCTGCCATGAGGAAGAAAGATCAGAGGAGCGTTAGGAATGCAGAACTCTGACACTCTGCCCTATGACGACAACTGGGTTGCTAAAATTTTGTTCATCACCTGAGCTATGGGAAATAGCCAAGCACATCCAAATTGGACTGCCAGGGTTTCTTTTTTGCTTCCTCTCCCTCCTGGAGAGATCCGACTTCAGCTGTATTGGAAGTTAGTAATTCTCTTAATGCTGGCAAGTGTAAGATATATTTTATGAGGTATTTTATGGAACTGATGGGGGGAAATAAATAATAGCAATATTAATAAAAAAAGAGTGTTATCCAAACTGAAAGTGTTGCAAGGATAAACAAATCAGTAAAAGGTGCAGTTTGCTTATGATACAGTAATTTTATGAGCAATATTTTTTCAGATGAACTGAAGCTATCATCATTATCAACTAATAACTCCAAGAATGACTTATCTAACTTGCTACTGCCTATGGTATTTCTGGAGTGTGAAAGAATTTTAAATTGTCTGTAAGGAACTGGTGCTACTTATAGGACATTAGAATAAATGAACCAGAGCATTTAAAGTGTTACCTCTTCAGAAGAAAAGAAACAAACATCCTTCACAAAATGCACAGGGGTATATGTATTCTATGGCTTCTGAAGTAACTGTGCTGCTCTTCAACAGAAATGTGGAATTAATGACGGCTTGTGGCCCTGGCGTGGGCTGAGCTCCACTGCAAAGAGGCTGGGGTAAAGTACAGTGATATCCAAAGAGATATGTGGAAATAACAGAATTGTCTGCATTGTTTACTGAAAGTGAGACAAAATATGCCATTTAAATTTATAACAAAAATGTATATTTAATTTTGCAGAAAGCAAAATAATTAGTTCGGCTTTTTCGTCTTCTTTTCTTTTTTTCTGTAATTTTAGAACACCTGCTAAGTAAACAAAGAGAAGCAACAGAGAATGTTAAGCATCCATTCAAGAACAGTTAACCTTATAAAAGCAGAATTAGATATCAAAACAACCTGGATGGTTTAGAATGAAAAGTTGATATATTTAATTTTGAAAATGTCACCATTAATCTCCTGCATCTTCCTCAGAGCCACTCCTTGTTTTCCATTTCCTGAAATGGACTCAAGTGGTCACAGGTTTTTATTCAATGTAAATCTGCTTGGTGAATTTGCTGTTTGCTGAGGAAATCAAACAAACAGAAAAGAGCAGATGTCTTCCCTTTGATCACCTCTCTTTCTGCTTAGCTGGGACAGAGATGGTAGCAATTATTTTGAGAGCAAAATAAATCAGCCACTGCGGGACTGTTGACACTCATGGTCATCTGACAGGCTTTCTAAAGGACTGTTACTTCAGCTGGAGATCCCTCAATCCCTTCGATGATCTGCTTCTGTTTCGGACAAACCTGAGAGAGGAGCTGGCTGAAAAGTCAACTATACCAAGTGATGTGGGGCTCCTTCTCTGTCCAGGAGCAGGCTCTAAACCACCTTTGTGGAGGCAGTGAAGCTACTTCCATAAGAACAGTGCATCTGGCTGGGGTTTAACTGAACGAGAACTAATTTGGGTTACAGCTAATTAATATGTACAGGGCTCTGCTCCTGTAGAAAGCAATGAAAATCTGTCCAGTACAGCTGCAATTCATTTTTTTTCCCTTCCAATTAGTTTTGTAAAATGAAACAAAAAAGAAGAGGTAATCCAGAATAGTGCACTGTACAAATTGGAAAGCTGTAAATTGCCCAGGAAAAAGTTTCTTGGCTCATTGAAACATGTCAGCTTGACAAGGTAATAGTATTTTTCTCCCTAATAGTTGAATCAGGCCAAAATATTTCATTTTACATTGTTTGGAAAAGATTATTCCATTTATTTAATTTCAATTTTGTTAACTCTAAATAATTATAATTTAACAGAGGATTCTCCTACATGTTTTCTTTAACCATTAAAAAGCTTTTAATGTTGATATTCTAAAATAAAATTGTAAAAAATGATCATGTATAGTTAGAAAATATACATAATTCAAAGTGATGCTCTACATCACAATTGAAATATTTGAAGTGATGCAGAACAATTTTTTAGCTTTATTTAACAGGAATATTTGATTAAGACTAAATAATATTTAAAATGCAGAACAGTGTGTGTGTGGTGAAACTTTCGCATTTCCAGTAATCCTGTGTTTTTGTAACTCAAAATCAGGTGGTCCTGAAGTTCTTTTCCTGTATCTTATTCTGAGAAATGTATTTGATTTCAAATACAGTACCACTGCTGCAAAGAGCATAAAATACACACACAGGTAATTTCCATAGAGAGGAGAATGCTAATTAGTTACCTCAATGACTGCTGTAGCCTTTTGAAACCCTGATCATGTTTCAAAGAATCTCAGTGGAGAGTAAAGGATAAAAAAATAGTTTTTTCCACATCAGAGGTGAAAAGCTGACTGCATCCTCAAGGGCACAGATGAGCTGAGTATGGAGGTGCCTTGGAGCAGGCATGGGAATAATGCCTGCAAGAAACTTTTGGGTGTATGCGACAACTTTCCAGCATTTTTCAGCAAAGGAAGGATGGTAGCCAAGGGCTTAGTCAGAAACAGTCCCGCAGTCAGACAATGACAACAGCTGAACTCATTGAATTGCTTGCTACCTTTGTCAGGCAGGGCAGTTTGACTTCACTTTAAATGTAAAGAATCCTTGGCACTCAACATGGCAGAGGCTGTGGGTGTCACTAACAGAAAAGCAGCAAGAAAGCAGCTTGCCCCTAGATGCTTCTGTTCTCCTCTCCCTGCTGTTGCAAACTCAAAATATGGGAATTGCATAATGGAGTGAGTGCTCCCCTCACAATTCATTCTACCATGCTGAAAGGCTTCAACACATGCCTGTTGCTGCAAGACAAGCTCCAGGATTCCAGGTTTCAAGTCCAGGATGATCAGTTGCTCTCTCAGTGGATCTTTTAAAACTCTGAAAACCAAGTGATTTGTTCTCACTTGTGAATGAGAGGATGACCCTCTTCCTCTATTAGAATTACTAACGTATTTATCTCTGAGTGCTTTGGAATGGGGGTCAGCCTTAGCTCTGTTTGACAACTGGGGAAGGAGGGATGGTTTTCCCAGAGGCCAGTGGTAAGGCAAGGACTTTAGATCCCTGCCAGACTATGTCCCCAGCAGTAGTCACCCAACCGTGCTACTTCTGTTTCCTAAAAATTATCTCCTGAAAACTGAGGCCACATGTTTCTGGGCATCATCTCCCATCTCCTGGTGCACGTACATGACTCCAGATTTGTTGGCTGGCACTGTGCCACACGGGTACGAGTGCCTATGTGATTTCTGGATCACTGTTTCTGACTGCAGAAGTTTCAAGACGGACTTCACAAATGTTTGTCCAATCTGTGATTTTCTGAAACGAAAATATCAGGCTTAAGGAAGTGGCATTTCACCAATACATTACTCTCCCTGTCCATTTCTCATCTCTTTTTAGTTAGGGCAGCATACTGCAGGGTGTTTGTTCCAAATAAGACTAATTACTCTGCCCAAACATGGTAAATTATTTAAAAAGACATTGCATATGGACACAAGGCACAATAGGATAAATTAACTAGTTTACAACTCTGTAATAACCCAGCACAAATTTGCTCAGAGTGCAATGCTGCCAGGAAAGGCAGCACATGGAAAAGTGTTCTTCAGTGGGACTGAAAATTTATCCCCTATGATACAAAGATATTTCAGAGCTCCTTTAAAGGATCGTTCTGTAAAGAGGAAAGAAAATTGCAACTTCTACATGCAATTTGTTTATGAAATATAGCAGCTGGGAGCATCTTAGAGAAAAAATATCTACACAAATGGATGAAGACATTGCAGATGATTCACATAAATGTCTTTTTTCCTATTCAGCTTAATTAACTTCAGAGTAGATGAATTCTTATTGGTGTAGTGGAAAGAAAATGAAACCAGTGTCAAGAGAAAATCTCCTGCATACAACTGCTTGGTATAGCCCAATTTTGGATGCTGTAAAAGCATAAAATTTTTGTTCATTAAATTTTAAAAGCTTTCTGACTTCCTGGAATTATAGCATGGAGTTGTAAATGTTGTGTGAAATGAAATGTACTTCTCTACACAAACAACGTACAGTGGGAGAGCTCTGGAATTATTATTATGGTCTACTATTTGCAATAGTACTTAGATAAGTTGGCCATTAAGATAAATAAATAAAAATACCCATCCAAAAAAAAAATCACTGAAAATAAGAAAGGACAGAGATACTTTAAAGTACTTTGCTTGTGTGTGGAGAAAATCTGTAGCAAATTTGTATACTTAAGTAAATATTTTCAATGCTTTTGACTCTTCCATTCTCTGTTCCTATAGGCAGAAATTCTTTCTGGACAGAAGGACACACTGTCAGACCTAAATCCCCTTTTTACATATTCCTGCAATCAGCAGAAGAAAAGGGTTTTACAAAGACTGAATCCAAACTTCACCTAAACACACAATTCTCAGATCTCTGTGACAAGATGTCCTCTGACTGTACTCATTATAAGTGGATGTAAAGTCTGAAGTCTGATGAATGATTCCCAGCTGACCTTCACTGGTAAGGCCTTCTTCCAACTTGTTATTAAAAACTTATAATAACCACATTTTAATAGCCATTAAAGAGCTTCTCTCAAGTATACTATCATGCCCATTTCCTTAGAGGAAAAGTACTCGTTATACAAATTTGCAATAATATGGTGAAGAAATACAACGGCATTATTAAAATCCAGATTACTTGCTCAGAGACTTCTCCAGGGCCTCAGGCTGCTATTTAAACTAAATTTCATGTAAACTGCACCATGAAGATACAATGCTACATGCAGGGGAAGAAAAAAGAGTTTCTGCAGAGTGGAAGCTATTACCCAAGTTTCACTCCCAATTAATTTTTTACCACACAAAAATTTCTTTTGCTTAAAATTACTTAGAAGGAGTCAAGGTTCTCTTCTCTTCTCTTCTCTTCTCTTCTCTTCTCTTCTCTTCTCTTCTCTTCTCTTTGTTTTGCTTTGCTTTGCTTCCATTCCATTCCATTCCATTCCATTCCATTCCATTCCATTCCATTCCATTCCTTACTCCAAATGACAGTACTGTGTTAAGCAGCATGTCTAACATATCATATGCTTGTTCTCTAATCCTCTCTCCACTGGGAAAAGTCTACTGAATAACATTTTGTTCTGGGCTTTTTCAAAGGCAATTCACACGTACTGACATAGTTGTATGATAGTGAAGAGCAAAGCCAAGAAATTCTCTTAAGCAAGGAAGTTTTTCTGTCTTCGTCTTGGACTTATCACCATCATGTTATGATGGTCTGAACACTCACCAGAATTCTTAGAATAGATATAAACAGGTCATTGCACTTGGTGAAAAAGAGGGGTATTTTAAAGATTTGTTTTTCTTCTTCTTGGAATAGAGACCTAACACCATGATTTTGTAGGAAAGGGAACAGAGATGATGGTTTGGGACAGTCTGCAGTCTGATGGGCTTTGTTCTCTGGAACTCATGGGACTGCCAACCCTGAAGCAATTTAGGAGCTGCACTGCTGGGGGGCTGAGAGGTGATTTAGCAGCAAACTAGGAAAACTTCCCTAGGAGCAGAACAGAATATCACTCCCAAGGAGTCTGGTCTGGAGCTTCAGTTTTGAAATTGAGATGAATCCATGTTCTGTCTCAAACTTATCAAAATGGTTCCACAAAACATGGTATCATCTTTAGAGCAACTGCTTGGTTCAAGGAATGGAGTCAGAACCAATGCAGGAATAGTCAGCACACCTTGAAATGCAAAATGTCCTGTGGTTTCTGCCAAGGTCTGGGTTGCTCCAGAGGTTCCTCCTTTGACTGGTTCTGTGTTAGCAAAATCCCTCTTGGGCCATCTGGAAGCCACTCTGGCTGTCACCAGTGACACTCACACCACCTGAGGGCCCTTAGCAGCTACACATCCCACACCCACAGAGTCAGACCAGGTTTCCTTACCTGCTCGACACAAGGCCTCCCATAGCAGAGTCTCAGATGTCCAGATCCTTAAAATAATTTAATCTTGGTGCAATAACTAAATAACAAAATAACAGCTGGTGCCTCCAAGGAGAGACCCCAAACAAAGGAACCTCTGGGCTTTTAGCCCCTCACAATCTGAGATGGGAAAGTCTGAGGGTCATCGGCTCCTGCCATGCCTGAGTGTCTGGTCCCAGCTGTGCTCAAGGTCTCTGTGCCCTTGGTTGTGCAAAGGGTCAGCAGTTCACAGCCTCTCATCTGGGGCTCAGGTTCCTGCCCCACAAAGCTCCACCTGCAGTTCCCACTGCTGCTGCTCACAGAGATCCCTGTGCTGGATGTGTTCCTCAACCTCTGCATCTGTACCCCCAGGGTGAATGACTGAAGTGTTGGCAAAATTAACCTCAGTGACCAAGCACATGCCAGGGGTGTGTCTTTCAGCCCCTGACTTCACCTCTGCTTGAGCAAGAGCTCAAGCCACCTTTTGATGGACAGGTGTGAAACCTTATGAAAAGCTTCCAGGGAACCTGACTGTGTGTGAAGGACAAAATGTTCACATTATTAAAGTTTCTACCACACCTGTAAGCCACAGAGGATGGCTTATGGTGAGAGGAGATCAAGGATTTGAGTAACTTAGTTAGGTTTTATAAAAATACTAAAACATTTCGCAGATGAGTACAAACATTTTAGGAACTGATAGCGTGTGCAAAGACAGACCTCACAGTCCTTGACTCATGTAACTTACAAATATTGTGTAATGGTTCAGATGCCATTGGATTCCTATGCACAAGGCCGTTGATCTATAAAACATATGGCATTTTAAAATATTGATCTCTTCTGTGCCAGTGAGTAAGAGATATTAGTGTAGCATGGGATTCCGTTTGTAACGCTGGGATTAAAGGCAGAGAAGTGGAAAATTGGAATAGACCTGAATTCATGTGAAGTGGAAAGTACAAATGACAGTATTACTAAAGCAGGAGAATAACAAATAAAAGTATGTATTTTTTAAAAATCATATTAAAAAAAATCACGTAACAGCTACTGAGGTAACAGAGTGAATATCCAAATGAATGTTTTATGTTAGGTTACTTTTAATTCTACTGGTAAGGTAAAGTCGTAGTATGGTGGCACACACCAGAATGGGACAAAATAAAGATTAAACCAACCAAAAAACAAACAAACAAACATTTTCTCTACAAAGTAAACAATCATCTGTATTTTAAAGTGCCGCTTGATCTGAGTATGTAATCTGTGCCGTGAAATATAAGTTTCTGAAATAAAGAAAACAAAGCAACCGACCCCCAACCTTTGCTCAATTCCTGCAGATTGTTGCCTTGATTGCCAGGTGGTGAACTGATTCAAATTGGGAGTTTATTCTTCTCTCTTTTCTTGTTTAGACCCCACTCTCTATCTTCCTCTGTTTTCTTTGTTGGAAATGAGGGGTAATTAGGAAGAAATTCCAGAAATTAGAAGTTTTAAGTGTTTCTAGTGTTCTGCATAGTAACACTAATTTTTTTCTTCCTCTTTTCTTTCTTTTCCTACTTAGTCTGTTAATGAGACTGATAACTTGTGTTTGATCATCATGCCAATTTTAGGACAACAGCTTCAGTCCTTGTCTGAAGCTGTTACTATCTAATCAGAACATTTCGTTAAAATGAAACAAAACAGAATCCACAAAAAACCAACAGAAAACCTCAAAACCCAATAAGCCAGAAGCTTTATTTCTATGAAGATTTTACCTGGTGTAATACGAAGCCAGTGGTTCTCATGCTTTCCTGTGATAGATTGAGTCCTTTACTACATGGCGTTTTCTCTCTGTGAAGGCACTGCTATATTGCAATTAAGTAACTATTGATCTTTTTTGATGAACAGATTGAGCTCTTTAAATCTTTTATTATGAGCATTTTTCAGCCCTAAAATCACTTTAATTTTTAAAAGTGATCAAAGGTTAGCTGAACCCTGGTAAAAAGTCATATATCTCTTCAGCTCACAGTACTTCCTTCCTTTAGTTCTGTAATAGTGCAAAATGAACTGCTTTGAATTTTTTTTATGCCATTATCATTAACATGATATAAAATGACACATTGACACAATAGATGATGTAGTTTTTACACTGAGTTTAATGTTCTTCTATTGAAATTAATGGAAATCTTACCAACTGTTTCAATGGCAGTAGAATTAAACCAATATCGAGTAGTTCTGAAACTCTCAACTAACATATGTTTCTGTCTTAAGGTTCCTGGGGAAATGTGGCACAGCAGATGCAGTTTCATAGAGACTGGTGCTAAGTATTGACATTTTAATGGCAATCATTGTATTGGAAACCTCAGACAACATGATCTTCTATGTACTCTCTATCTCCTGATCCAAATGCCATTATAATAATGAAAAATATTCCTGTGATTTTATTTGGGTTTGGATCTGACTCTGGTCTCGAGAATTAAGTGTTTGGAGAACCAAACAGACCACAAAGATCTTGGTATCTCAGGTGGGCTCTAATGCATCCTGTGGGTAAGCCAGGCATCTACAACCAGGAATATCAGGGTTCAGTCTCTTTGTTGTTAGCAGCATTGTGGAAGTCAACAGAGGTGCTCCTATTTATTTGAAAGGCTCATGACTGAGCCCTACAGCTTTTCACTTTTAACAACTATCTTTCTTAAAGGTTTTAGCAGAGGAGTTGTTTTAAGGAAAAATTAAACTAATCTATATATCCAACCCCATTTTCCAAAAATAACACAGGGATCACAGACAGATTTTCATTTTAGAGAACGAATGTCAAAGAAACTGGAGCACTTGGGCAGTGTGCATGGGACAGCTCCCTGTGTCTGGGTCTCTGCTGAGCCTGGAGAAAGAGTCATCCTCTCATATGTGATCAGTGGTGTCAGCTCTCGAAAGGCAGCAAACTGGATGCAGCACCTTTCACCACCACCCCCAGGACCCAGCCACCCAGCCAGTTTTTAACCCAGTGAAGGGTGTACCTTTCCCAAAAGGTGCACCTGTCAATTTGTCAGCCTTGAGCTATGGTTCAGCCACACTAGGAAAAGGTGGAAGTTAGCCAAGTATTGCAAGCCTGGATGGCGTGGGAAACATCAGAAATAACCATGGCACAAATATCAGGCAAAATAAGGTGATAGGCCACATCTTTCTTTACAGTTGTTAAAAAATTCACTCCTCCCACAATCCTGAAACAGTTTTGAATTGGAACAAGGAAAGAAACCTCTTACACTTCTACTTTGGCTTTGTTTACTTGCTTTGTACTGTTCAGGTAATAAACCCTAATGACCTTGGCATAGGATATCCCTGGAGGGATTGAGGGCTAATTTAGATGAAGGCTTGCTCTTGTCTTGTTCTACTGATACAGAAATGATGAGGATAAAAATCACTGTGTTCATTTCAGAGAGGAATTTAAAGTGTGTCTTTCCCAACAGCTGAGCAACAGATACAGACTTAGATAGGAGTCTGGAGCTGGACTGTGCATCTCTAGTAATTTGACTAAAACTTTGCTGAAATCCCTGTCTTTCTTTGAATATCACCACATGATTTAAAAGTACACGTAGCCAATCCACATTTTAAATAGACTTTTTTATCACTTCCTTAATAATTTAGTGCACTAGCAGAAGGAAGGGAGGATAATAAAGTGAAAGATTTTTTAAATTAAAATTCCTTTAAATCTGTTTTTTACAGTGGAAATACACAGACCTTGATAATGGCTACTTTTAAGCCACACCTTGCAAAGTTTCAGCTTTGTCAAGACAACATCCGTTTTTTAAAAAGAAGCTGGAAATAACTGATCTTTTGGTTTGGAGACTTCTGAATACCTTTTGGGAATACTTTAGAGTGTTTTTAATAGGGGTTATAGATAAGGTAATAATTTTCAAGCATAATAATGTAGTATTGTTATTGTTTATTTTTCTATTAAGCAGATTTTAAGCATTGGCTGGTTTATGAGTGAGTTTCCTCCCTACGTAAGACTTTCAATATATTTTGTGCTAACAAGGTTCTAAAGTTTAGAAGTGTTTGTGTTTCTATCCCAGTTTTAACGGCTTTTGGAAATTTAATGAGGGCTTTAGCAGATGCAGGCACACATAGAATGTGGGAGCTTATAGTGCTTGTTAAATGTTATAAATACTCTTAAAACTAAAAGTGCATCAAGCATTTTATAAACAGTTTTAATTTATAAGGAATTTAGATTGTTTAAAATGAGTAGTGTTTAAGAATACATTTGACTGTGACTGTGGGAAGTGCTCTGTAAACTGTTGACTGTTTGGAGCTCTTCCTGTAGACATTGTTTTTTGGATTTCAAATTCCATTTTTCCTGATTTTAGATACAATTGTTTTCTTGCTTTTTCATGAAACCATCTGCTCCCTAAAAAGAATTACCATAAGCTTCTCATTCCTCTCCTCATCCTTTCAAGAACCTGAAAGCTGACAGTATTTCATGGTTCAGCCATAAACAGTTTTGGTCAGTCTTTATGTCCTGCCATTATTAGTTCACATTTTCTTTTAAATTGGACTCAGAATAGTGTAAGTAGTAAACACATACATGAGGAAGCAATTGCATTCGTGTTATTATGGCAAAATAAAAACTGACATTTCCTTTGACTGCTTGTGATGAGATAACAGAGGAAGAGATTTAGTTTACATAATTTATGTACTTAATTATTTAAATGTTACTGAAAGCAACGTATGAGGGCCAAACACCTAAGAATCTCTGGAAATATTCTGGAATCTCCAGGCAGAAGAGTTAGTAGTCATAGTAAAAACAACCACATAATAAACTGAATGACAAACATCAGCAAAAGTCCCATTTAAATAATTTCCAGTAAGATATTGATCACAAAATTTCTCTTTTCCTAGTGCTTCTAATGGCAAAATAATAAAAAAACCTTTATCTAGAAACACTGTACTTTGGGTTTTACTAGTTAGAGTAGAAATAGGGAGCATTAGAGAAAGCACACATCAACCTGCTGTCTTCAATACAGTTTTTACATCTAGTACCAGGTGGAGCTGTCAGGGATGGTACTTTCAGCACCTGTGTTTCACAGTGAAGAATCTTCAATCTCTCCAGCTTGCAGAATCAAGTAAGGTGAAGTGGTGAAGAAAACCCCTTGTTTGTTCATGTTCTGTGTAGAGGATTAGTCCTGGTGATGTCTGTGGGGCGTGATGTGAGCAGCATGTTCCTTCGTGACTAATGGGCTTGCACTGAAGTTAAATCACTCATCCCATGGAGTTTTCATTTCTACTGCTCTGTGGTGATAATTATCTAAATAACTAATAAATGAGGTGCTTCTTCTGGTGTGACTGGGCTCAGATTGCTCACCTTAGTGCGGTGCTGTAAGATTTGTGTTTCCATGACACCCAAGGTGAGCAGTAATAAATGTTATTTGTGTGGGATTCCTGAACAACACTTGCTACAACCCTCACCTCATCACTGAGCAGCAATAGGAGACACTGGAGGGGCAGGAACATTATGAGCTGCAAATAAAAGTGCTTAGGAGGAATAAAGATGTCTTCTCTCAGCCAAAGGTGAAGAGAAATGTATAAGTTTTGGTACCTCAGTCTGTAGTCGCCAGTTACAAAAAACATCTCAGTCTCCTTTGAAAAGGCACACAGCAGGAAATGAAAGAAAGACTTCAAGAGAACAGAGAAAAGAAGGTTTCTTTTCATGTAGAAAGGAAACTTTTGCTATATTCAGATGTGGCAATGGAAAACCAGGCTGGAGGAGCAGGGATTGAAGTACTAGTTTCAGGAAACTAGTTGGATATGACTTTTATCCCCCTCTAAACAGATTTAAACACCTTATCTTGTGCATCTGCACTATGGAGCCACCATTTGGGTTTTGTTCTGGGGCTGTAAGACGCGCATTGATCAGACTGACAAGTCAAAAGGAGTTTCAGTAAGTTGACAGCAAGTTACTGTCAGGAATATGATTAGAGCAGCTGAGTTCTGAAAGGTGGAAGAACATGATATTTGTGCTAACATCAGTTCAAGCTTTTCTTTCTACTTAAAATATATTTTTTGTAGCTTTAGTGTGAAAGGAGACTGGATGAAGGACAAGTGAGTGACTCAAGCAGAAACTATTCCAAGAGATCACTCTGGTCTATTCCCATCTTAATACTGCTCTTAATATTTTTGAAACTGAACTTCATTAGACACTATTCCAAAATGCATTGAAGCCCATGGAATGGATGCCTTTCACTTTGTCATCATGGCTGCATGAATATTCTGCTAAACAGAACTACCACAAAGGTATCTGAGCTTTTGGAGAAGTTACTGCCTGAGATTTTGTACAAGCCACATGGCATATGGAAACAGCATATGGAAACTTGTTAACACTGAAAGGTAAGGAGAAAAGTGGCAGTGAGTGATGAACTACTTGGAAACGTTTAAAAAGCTGAATCACTGTCATCTGTAGAATTCCTGATGGAGCACATTGAGATTGAGATGAAGTCAAGAGATTTCCAAAGCTCTCCATCACCTGAATGATAGCAAAGGGCTAGACACTACCCATATGTCAACTGCTCATTGCAGAAAGATCTTCTGCCTCCTGAGAAAAAGAGGGTGTGAAGTCATTAGCACAGCCCAGAAATGTGGAAAGTGAGGGATTGTCAAGTAACCACACAAAGAAAACTACCTATAAAGATATCAGCTAATGAGTTTGTCACACTACTGCCTAGAACAGGAGAAAGTTTCTGCATTTTTTATCTCAAACAGGATCAGAGGGGCAGTTGAAATAACATCTGTAACATCAGCGGGGGTGAATTTAGCACCTCTGTGTGGAGAAGATACTTTTACTTGAGCAATTTATCATGCAATGGCAGATCTGAATCCAATAGTAATTAGAGCTTAATTGACTTTACTGGCACATTCAATGCTTTGTACCTTCTCTAATTATGGAATATCCTTTGTGTATATGCATTTTCATCAAAGTTGATTTTTGCAAGAATATCGTCTGTATTAGAATGGCTTGAGGTCCTATGTTAAAAGTGATGGACTAGTTTAGGAGTCAGTCCTGGCATTGCCACTCACAAGATAATAAACAAACAATAACCTCTTTCATCTTAGTAAATCCCAAAGCTCTGTACAAAGTAAATAACAATTAAACAGATGAACATTTACTGAAAATATATACATCAAAGAAGATGCATATCACATTAAAAATATATTCAGCTTCAAAACATCCCCACCATCTAGCCATTGCTTATCAGGTTTGACTGCATCCAAGGATGAAAGAGCTGTCTGATTTCATAGCCCTTGTAATTAGTGATTCTCTTCCAATTACCCTCAAATTTGGCAGCCTGTGTTACTACTATCCTGACTGTATCTCTTTCTGGGATGTTGTGCTGCTGTTGCACTTCCTTTCTCTGCCCATTAGGGAGGTAGTTTGTCTCTTGAGGCTGATTGAATCTAATCAGAACCTTTCCAGTTACTTCACCAGTTGCTGGATCAAGATTACTGTAAATTCCAGCTTGTTTCTTTACATTTGCTTCATTTGCCTGAGTAGCTGGGGCCAGGCCAGCACACTCTCTCCTTCAGACTAGTGTTTGGTGTCTAGTCACTTCTAGTTGTGGTTTGGATGGGGCCAAAAAGACAGATTCTTGCATGAGCCAGTAAAAATGTCAGGCTTCAGCATTGTCTGGAATAATGAGAAACAGCCAATTTTACATGAGATAATTTGCAACCTGCCAACAGGGCAATATGTGGAAAAGGGACTGACTCAGCCAGCTGTGGTGAAAAACGGGATTCTCCCTTGTGCATTTTCCCATACCTGCCTTGTCAATTGTTCATGTAGTTTCTGAACTTTTAAAGATGCAGAGATTTTCTCATCACATGGAGCATGAAATCTGTGGGTGTCAGTGCTGTAGGGACTGGCAAAATTCGTTATTATTCCATTGTCCCAAGCTGCCTTGTAGGGTAGTTTGGGAAATCTCACTTCCTGTTTATTTTTCTGTTTTGTTTCTTTTTTTCCTCCCCATTTTCACCATGAAATTATTTATTCCTGCATGCAGGGATGGCCTCTGCTGTTGGGTGTAGCAAAGGTCATGGTAGTGAGGGGAAACTTCCATTGTCATAGAGTCTCAAAACCTGTCTACATCTCTGTCTGTGCATGTATCTACATATTCTTTTTTCTAGAAAATACTGTGTAAAACAACTACTGATCAGATATTTGGAATTATATATGAACAACTCCACTAGCTCCTCCTGGCACTCAGAAAGAATCAATACCTTTAGTTACAGACAGATCTGCCAGAGACAGTAAGGGCAGTAAAAACACCTATTCTTTCTGAAGGAATGGATTCCATTTCTAAGCAATTGCCAAGAAATCAATTCAGGCAAATCAGAATGCGACTGCTAATTATGCCTTTTAATTTTGGAAGTGGTGTGAATTTGTGCCAGAAAACCGGGGGGTAATTGTTCCAGGTAAAGCCAGGGGAAAATCATTGAAACTCTCTAAAAGCTTCTTCTTTCTGCTCAAACTTGGAACAAAAAATCAGGAGAGTTTTAGAAACTTTAGGTTTCTGTGTATTCTTTTGTCCTGAATAAATTTTTGCACTCCTTCAAAGACAGAGTTTTGCAACCTCAGCAAATTTTAGCCCCCTTACTTACAGATTGCTGTCCCTAATAGTAGTAAATGGACTGAAGTTCACATAATTTTAAGGTGAAATCCCAGCTCTAACTCAGGTGTAATTAAAGGCCCACTTTGGCTGCAGGCTTTCTCCCCACCTACCTGCTCAGCAGGTGATGACAGTCTTCAAGGGGTGGTATTTTAGGAAAAGGGCAAACTGTTCTCAGAGGCAGAGAAAGCATCATCACTTATTTCCCTCTTTTTGTCCAGGCTTGTCTGTCTAAGCTGCCTGCACCAAGCTCAGTTTATTAATGTTCAGCAAATAGTTTTACCAGCACTCACTGTCTGGCTCCACAAAGCCTTTGCTCACCATGCTGACCTATCCTAAAGCTATGCTGTTGTGCTGGCCTCACAGAAACCCCTAGGAGTGAAGTAGCTGTAATTAAAGGTTTTCTGCTACAGGGTTGTCAAATCCTTTTGTGTATCTGTTTTGGCAAGTGCTTCAAACCCTACAGCAATATTAAATAGACCATCTGTTAGCCTTCATTAGGCTCTCACTCATCAACAGGGCTATTAAATATAACTGAGGATGCTAAGGGAAACCTTGACATCTTGGCTTTCAGTTGGAATAGTGATCAATATTAATAACAAAAGTATTTCACATGAATTTATTATTAATAGAAAGTTAAATACAGCATAAATATGGATGTTTTGCCCTACAACACAGCTTTAATATAAGTAATCTAAATGATATAGTGAAACCCGACTTTATTGGTATCACTATCTGCAATGAAGAGCTCCATGGCAATGTCACTGTCCTGAAAACATATGAAGAACTGGTCATCACTTTCATGTTTGCCAAATGACAGAGCAGATAGGATCATGCTAAACACAGGGGATGTTATAGAAAAAGACCTGCAATTGCAAAACATGCAGTAACTTGGCTTATTCTCTTCTTTATAACAATTTACATATTCAAGGATGAGCTATAGTAGCTTCCTCTGTTGTCTGTTGTATACAGTAAAAAAAGCTCCAAAAGCACTCCCTGAAGAAAATGTAGTCTATACCATTTCAAACTTCTCTGTTTACTGTTCTCCTTTGGACTCTATCCACTTACTCCATGCCTGTAATTAATAGATAGGAATATTCACTACTTCCTTGATATTCCAGCTAAGGAATGTTGGACAAATTCCTTCACAAGTTTCACACACAACAATCCCATTTATGAGCCATATATATATCTATGTATATGTGTGTATATATATATTATATATATACACATATATATCTATATGAACATCTTGACCTGTTGATACAGATGTTTGTGATTTTAATTTTCTACCTGAAGGAGACATAATTGAGGTAAACTCAGGGTAACACAGCTGAAGTACAATCTACTTGAGATTGAAGCACCCCTTATAAAAAAATAAAATGATACTCAGGCAGTCTGAGGAGGTGGCACCAGTACATTTCTATTTGGAGGTTGTTTTCAATCATCTTTTACAGTGCCAGTCATGTGCTGGAATTTTATATTCACACTAATTTACCAAGATGTAGCAAAAAATTGTTTCCCAGAACATCACTATAACCAAGACAAGTTTTCCCTCTCTGTTGAACTGATCATATTGAAGAAAGCTCTAAATATTTGTTCTATTTTTGCATAATAAGTGGTAAGATGTGATTCAGATTTTTTAGTTTACATTGATGCAGTTTGAGCACAGACATTTGTCAGAATTTTAGTATGAATGGCCAGATGCTCAGCTGAATCCCATACACCACATGTCAGCCTGGCCTGCTTTTTTGTCTAATTTCCTTAATATTGAAATCAAACAAAATGAACAGAGTTCTGTTCCACTGCTGCTTTCCCCAATTCTTTCTGAAAGCTCTCCAGACATAATTTGTGTCTTTGCACTTCACAGATAATTTGGTTTTTATTTTACAGCAATTTAACCTTCCAAGACTAAAATTTCTGATTTTGTCCCATGTGAATCAAAAACCATCAGTTAAATACCATAGTGAGAGCCTTATACTCAGGCATATATTCATTTACTTATTTCAGCAGTTCATGCAGTACATCACAGTATTCCTACTATAAAAGTAAACAAGCAGTGGTAGCACCAAAGGAAAGCCGAGGGAAAATCTGGAAGATCAGCCATGGGAGGAGCCCACTGGAAGTCCAAGACTGAATGTCAAGACCTACACAATTTTTCAAGCAGTGGGTGGTCATGAATGTAATT
The DNA here is from genome assembly GCA_013397815.1 of Aleadryas rufinucha. Classification (NCBI taxonomy): domain Eukaryota; kingdom Metazoa; phylum Chordata; class Aves; order Passeriformes; genus Aleadryas; species Aleadryas rufinucha. The sequence continues at coordinate 303,540 of VZTH01018762.1, forward strand.
TCTGTCCTATAATTAGCTATGGTGTTCAACTGATAGGATATTGCCACGGTATTTGAGGAGTGCACTGCTCCAGCACATCTCTGCTGTAACTTTCAATGACAGTGGGTTCACAGAGTTAATAACCCTGAACCTTTTGAGTAGAAAGCCCTAGATGGGCATTGAAATAATGTATTCTCTTTGACAGAAATCTCTTCCAAGGAAATGGAGCAGCTGGTTTTGTTGCAGAGTCCAACAGTACATGTTGGGAGTACAACAAACTGGTCAAAAGGGAGAGAAATTCAGTTCAGAGAAGACAAATTGTGGTGTGTCACCAACAGAACTGGACATGAAAGTCTTAGCTATGGTTGAGGAATGGGTAGCATGTACAGATAGTGAAAACTGGTTAAATCCTGCACTATGACTATGTCTCTTGAAAATTGCATAAGTGTCAGTTCGTTATGAAAGGGAGGACCCTTCTTCCTGTCCAGTCAAAGGCATGTTTTTCTTCTGGTCTGTGTATGCTGATGTAATGATTTAGTGGCACATGATGGATCAGATCAAAGACTGAAGTGTCTGAAAGTTTGAAGAAGATGCTATGCACCAGTAAAGGCTTGGGGCTGAGCTGCTGAAAAGCAGCTCTGTGAAGAAGGACCTGGGTGTCCTGATGGATAACAAGTCATCCATGAGCCAGCAGTGTGTCCTTCCGCCTACATCCTGAGGTGCATTAGGAAGAACATTGCCAGTTTGAGGCAAGTGATCCTGGCCCTCTACTCAGCCCTGGTGAGGCCACATCTGGAGTGCTGTGTCCAGTTCTGGGCTCCTTAGTACAAAAGAGACATGGAGCTCCTGGAGCAGGTCCAGCAGAGGCCACAAAGAAGGGACTGGGGCATCTCTTTAGAAGGACAGGCTGAGAGTTGGGCCTGTTCAGCCTTGAGAAGAGATTACTGAGAGGGGACCTCATCAATGCCCATGAGTATCTGAAGGGAAGGTGTCAGAGGATGGATCCAGGCTCTGCTCAGTGGTGCCTAGCAATAGAAGAGGCAATGGGCAGAAACTGATGCACAGGAAGTTCCACCTGAATATGAGAAAGAACTTCTTTACTATGCAGGTGATCAAGCACTGGAACAGGTTTCCCAAGAGAGGTTGTGAAGTCACGCTCACTGGAGACATTCCAGAACTTTCTGGACACAATCCTGTGCCATGTGCTCTGGGATGACCCTAACTGAGCAGAGAGGTTGGACCAGATGAACCACTATGGTGCCTCCCAGCCTTACCTATTCCATTATTCTCTTATTCTGTGAAAATTCACTTTATTTTCGGCAAGTTAGTGTCAGGATCTATTTTCTGGATCACTGAATGACTTTACAGATGCTGATGTCTTCACAAGACCAAGAATAACAGCAAGACTTGGCAACAATCTAGTTTTGTGTCAGAGTAAAATGATCTTCATCTGCAGTCCAATTCAATGAATCTGCTTTTGGAACACAAGCTAGTTTGGCTGTGTGCCATGCTGGTAGGAATTCTTGCCGTGAGGTAGGCAGGATACCTGTTGGTGCAGTTGTAGTTTTATTCCTTTTTATTCTGTGCCCAATGGCACTCTTGTAGAGAAATGTCACCTTGTATTTCCAGCTGTGATTTTAAGATTGTTCTTGTCACTTTTTACATATGTTAGGACTGATATGTGTAGGCAAATATGCCTTAATTTCACTCTTTTAATTGCTGAGAGAAAAAGAGCAACTGTTTCATTTAGAAGGAAATCTCTCAAGTTCTAGTAAAAGAGGGGTATCATATATTGGAAGTCACTCAGAAATTTCATTTCTGCTGAGACTTTCTGAGTTCTGTATACTTGCTTTGAGAGACCAGCATTTCTTAGTAACTGAAACCAATCAAACAAAAGTGTGTCTGAATGTAATTAAATCACTCCTAATTGTTTATATAACATTTACAGTTTTCATGGCCCCAACATATAAACAAGTTCTGGAGCATCTATTTATGCAGCATTGACCTTCACACAATATTGTGTGTGGCTCGGCATACTCAGTGAAGGTTGTGACTTTCCCATACCTATCTGCTTCCTGCATTGCATTAATGAAATTAAAACTACAGTGGGGAAGACACTGAGAGAAATGGCAAACAGGTCATGGGAAAATGTTTAAAGGAGTTGCTATCTGAGAGAAATGGCAGGGGCTACAATAACTTCCTAGGCTACTACCTGTCAAGGAAGCCACAGTAACTGATAGTTGTGCATTCTTGGTCCACCAGAATTGGAAACCAAGAGCAAATTATTCCTGTGCCTTTTACTTTTCAATGGGACAGATCAAAAACATGAACATCACTATTTCTTGTTGATCAAATGACCTGTGGTAACTCCTTTATCCATTGAACGTTTGTGTGCCCAGTTTGGTTGTGCAGCTTCAAAGCATGTACAAAACAATCTATCTGTGTAAAGAGTTTATAAGCAATGAGCTTGTGGAGAGTTTCAAAGTCTTGTGTAAGAGCAATCTCAGCCAATGATAATAGCAAGAGTAAGGAGGAGAAGATTCTGCTGGACAGAGACAGAAATAGCCTTTTTTTAGTGGTATCTTGTAGTCTAAGTAAAAGATAGATATGGGTAAATAGCAGAAATAAAATGAAGGAAACGATGGCTGACAAATGGCACAGAAGGGGGAAATTTTTCTAGCATGGAATATGGCTGAGGCAGGATTAGTCTCAGAAAAAATGAGGAATTTACTGAGAAAATGAGAGGATGAAAGGTGTGTGCAAGGGAATGGGGAAGTAGAGCAAAGGAGATGGAGAGTAGACAACAACCAGTTCATCAGCAAGTCCAAAGTTAATGCTCTGGAAAACAATACGCTTATACAATAGGAGATGGCCCTTCCCTCAGCAGCACATAATGAAGCAGTTTTGAAACACAGTCCATGGTTTTAACATGTGTCCAGAAGCAGAAGATGTTTCCCATGATTGCTGCTATTGCTCACATGACACTGTGTGTCACCTCAGTTTGTATTCCCTGATGTGGATGAAGCTGGGTCATCTCTGATTAATTTTCTGGCCTAGAGGAATGCTTGAGGTATAGTGGAGTGTCTGTTAATCCTTCTGTAATGCTGTGTGCCTTCCATGCATTCCTATTCTCCATAGCAACTTTCAGAGTTTTCTATGGAAATCTTTTGGTGTAGGAGTGGGACATCAATTTAAAATCCCTAAAATGGAAGGATATCCCCTGGCAATAATTACTGTGAAAGTCCATAGTGTGCAGATTCATGTTTTTCACCTGTAATGGGAAAGTTAAAAGTAATGATGGAGTTCTGATTTGGTTCACCTAATCACTGAATTCCAAACTAACAGATTCTCTTGGGCTTGAAAAACTGGGCCAGAATTATCACGAGAATAGATTGCCCCTTGGTATTCCTGAATGGAACAAGGGCATGTTAATAATAGCAAAAAAGAAAAATAATTAAAAATAGAAGGTCTGATTCTCCCTGCGTCAGGATTTTGTTTGCTGTTTTGTTGAAAAGGGCAAGGCTTTTCCTTATAATAGACCAGATCCAACTTGTCTGTGGTAGCTTGTGCTATTTAAAAATATTATTTTATGTAATTTCTAACTCTTAACAAAGACTTACCTCACTTTATTTTTTCCTGAGTTTTCCTTTTCTTATTTGCTAGAAGATTCTAACTGAAAAAATTCTGTAGTGACTAGGTAAATAGTTGTCTGAGGCTGTACTTGTAGCTAGGGGTGTGTGAATTAAATGACCCTTCGTTCTCTTGTGTCTTCGTTCTGTGATTGTTCTGAGCCTGTGCAATGTTTCTATGACCTTCACTACAGGATTAATGGGAGTTATTTCCTCTATTGGTGCAAAGCAATTATGCATGCCATCCTGCTCTGAGATAGTTTAAATGAAAGTTGCCAATAGAAATGTTAACCTTCACCTGTCATAATGCTATTATGTTATCTTGGGCTAATGGTGAAAAGAAGTCATGATTTCATTTTATTTAAATTTCAGCTGGGTATTTGACCATAAAATTATTTATAAAAGGAAACATAATAAAGACGGTAGATCAAGAGTTCAGCAGTGAAAAAGAAAAGTGTTGTGCTATTGTCTGGAATGTAATTATAGAAAAAGCTTCAGTGTAAACCAGAACAGATGAGGCTTAGGTACTCAAAAGATTCTATACATGTGAAGGGACTGACTTCATCACTGTCCTTTGTAAACCCCAACATTTGACTATTTTATTATGATGATGTTAGTAAATGCTCATGAAACTGGCTGACACAAGACCACAGTTAAAGTTTTCAATCTGAATATCCTTCCTCAAATCAAAAGTAGGGGCTAGTCTTAAACTGAAGAATGCCTAGAGGTCAATTTTAGTTTTTTTAAAATTTTCTTATGTTCTCTGTAAGCACAGTTTGGTGAAAATGAAGGCTAGATAGTATGGATTCTACAAAAGCGGCACTGAATTTACATCTGGTCATCTCCATTATGTGTGATTGTGTGAGAGAAGTGTGAAAAACAGTGTAAGGAAATCAGTCAGAGAAAGAGTGGGCTGAACTGAAAATAGGTTGTCATATGAATATATATACACATGTCAAATAGGTTGTCTGGGATTAATAAAAAAAATTGAAATTGTTTGAAGATATGTGACTAATGAGACCTTATTTCTGGCAGAGTGTAACAAAAACAGGCTTCAAAGTCCAGCATTATGTGACTCCCTGCTTTAAATCACTAAAGCACTGTGTGTTCTAGAATAGGCTTCTACTCTTCTCAGAATCTGAGAAATTATTCCCAACAAGTATAAAATCATATCATTGCAGGAAGCGAATAGGCAGAAATTAATTTTTGGTGAATCAACACTTTTCAACACGAAAAGGTCTCCCAGAAATTTCTGTCCAAAAGATGAACCACAGACTCAACATCGTGTTCTGCAAACTCTAACCTCATGTAAATTGCCCTTGCTCTGTGGAGCTACTTGAACAAAACTTGCTCTTTTTCATGAGGTAGGATCAAGCTCTTAATGTCAGAATTTGGTATATAGGAATATATAGACAAAAGTGCCACCATTAAAATTCCACCTGAATTCTGGATTATCTCCACTGACTTCAATTTACATCTTCTGAGTGACTTTCTTTGGCTTAATTGTTTTCTTTGATTTTTTAAAAAGTTATCATTATTAGAGTGGGGTGCAGTGGTGTTTGTCCTATTTCTTTATTACAGAATCTATAAATTTTGGAAGTACATGGTGATCAATGTATTGAAACACAAAACTGGATCCAACTGCTCTGGCCAGAGGAGGATTGCACCCTGATGAACTTGTTCCATTATTGCTGATCCCAGGCAATATGCCAATTTACTGCATCCTGTTGGGAAACCTGCCTGAACACATACCTGCAGCCAAGAAAAGCATAAGGGTTTTAGTGATAGAAATGGACCCTGTTTAAAGCCCTTGCACTGAAAACACAAAGTCCATTTTAATTTTTCTGGTGGTTTTTTTGGGGTTTGTGGTTTGGTGGGGTTTTTTCGGGTGTTGGTTTTTTTGTTTGTTTGTTTTTTTTTTGTTGTTTTTGTTGGTTTTTTTGTTTGTTTTTGTGGTTTTGGGGTTTTTTTTAATTTTTTTTTTTATTGTTTAGATTGCACCAACAATGAAGTTACATTTATTTGCCTCTCCTTGACTGTCAGGATAGGGACAATGTGATCCTAGCAAATGCATCAGTGAGAGTTCCCATCGCATATCTATTCATAACTATACAATACTTGGGTCAAATGCAAGGTACAATCTGACTGGGAAACATGGAGACAGTTAAATTGCATCTTAGCATCTATGTGGAATATCTTGTACCACTATAATTACATTATCAAGGTGAAAGATAGGCAAATATGAAACAGTCATTGAAATTAATAGCATGAAGTGTAGCATTTACAAAGGAATATATTATTTTCTTGGTATCCTTTAACATCTTCCAGTTGTAAAGGATCTTTTGTTTAATGTCATCACAGTAGGAGTTTAGCAAACATGTAACCACCTTTTTTAATGAGGTCATTTAATGAAGATAGTTCTTCTCTTATTCTGATTTCCATCCCATATTTCCTTCCCTGGTACTTCTTGCAATATTTTCATAAGCTTTTAGAGAGTAAAATTCTGTAAGCCTTCTCACCTTTTCACATCTAATCTTTACATGGTTTGAAGTTGCAGCATGAGATTATAAGTACTTGAAAATCAAATTCATGGTATCATTAATGTGGAGAGTACACTCTTCCACTGAGCTGTTCTGCAGCTTTATTGCAGATGTGATGATGCCATAATATGGTTATTTGCCAAGTCTGTAATAAGAGAAATGGAGACATTTATCATTTCTGTAAGCTGCATACAAAATTTCAGTAAGAAGTGGGGAAGAGTTTGGGTTTTGTTCATCCTCCTAAGCTGAACAAGGACCTGTGAAAATGAAAAACAATTTGCTTGCCTCAAAGACCTTATCACTCAAAATGGCAACACAGACAAAGAGAATACTACTCATGTTTTAATGCAGAAGGTAAAACTGCAGACAGATCAAATGTATTGCCATGGGTCAAGCAAAGAAACTGCTGGGGACCCAGGACTTGACCTGCAAACCAGTGTCTTTGGCCACCACTGTATTGCAAGTCTACCTGGCTTGTTCACCTGGCATGCAGACCCATAAATTCACTTTCTGATGCGTGTTCTCTGTGTGAAGAGACTGAAACGAAATAAAATGGGTCAGCCTTGTGTCTTCTGAAACAGTGTGAAAACTCTATGGTTTCATTCATCTTTTGCATTAAAAAGAGCCATGAACTCTGTACAGCTCATAAAGTTCAATCCCACATGGATGAAACTAAGATGAAAGGACATGTGAAAGATTCTTTACGTGTGACTGGGTTTGATATTACTCAGGGAAGTTACCATTTGACACCATTAAGGACAATAGCTGAACTGGGATGGAGGGACTGAAGAATAGGCCCTTAAACTGAATCTATCTTCCCTGATTTAGAATCACAGTGTATGTTTCTACTCAAATAAACATCTTTAATCTAATGAGCAACTCCAGTTTACAGGAGCAGAACATATGAACAGATAAGGAAGGACTTAGAAACTGATAATATGCATTGAAGGGTGTAGTGCTGACTACTTCTGTGGTATTAGATGAGAATTAAAGAGACTTAAAGAAGCCATGTGATGGAAAAAGAAAATTAAAAGATTAATTACTTCATGTGAAGCAATTTCTTGGAGCATTCTTCCTGGTTCATCATATTCAGAATTATGAGGCAGGTAATTACCAGTTCTTTTCCATTTCTCACACTCTGTGGAGACCAGATCAATACAACTCTTTTTACAGTCACCCTGGTACTTATCTATTCTACACTGGAGAAAAATATCTATCTCCTTTGATTCAAGAAGAAAGGATGGGTGCAAGATGAGAAGACACTTGACTTGTACTCTGTCAGTGTCCTTCGGACTGCCTGCAAGACAAGATGAAAGACAATTTTATGTTCAGGGCTTTTCTAGAGGGAAGGAAAAAACCCCTCCAGCCTGTGATGCATGATTAGCTACTATTTATAAAGATTTTATCCTGAAAAACATTCTGGAGGGGTCTTTCAGAGCTACCAGGTTACAAATAACAAAGGACGATGCTTATTGTTTAGTTAAGCTACCACCAGCTGATCCATCGCCTTCCCACTCCTTGTGTTACCCTGACAGTAATGGCTGCCTTAGAGCCCACAGGCTGCACATTTCTGGGAGAGCGCCTGAAAGAGTCAGTGTATGCAAGAGCAGATAATATCTTTTATCAGACTGGTGCCTGCCTTATCTCGATAAATTTTCCACTGTAGGCACATGCTACATACAGAGAGATGGACTCCTGCTAAATGCACTACCCAACACCTGCTGCTGTCTTACTCCTCAAGCACTGAAGCAAGCAACTGGAATTAATATTAGGAAGGAGGACAAGTATGAGGAGATGCCAATTTATTTATGTCCCAGTTTCAGTTGGGAGAGAGTTAATTTTCTTCCTAGCAGCTGGTACAGTGGTGTGTGTTGGATTTTGTATGAGAATAATGTTGATAACACACTGATGTTTTAGCTGTTGCTAAGCAGTGCTTACACTAAGTCAAGGATTTTTCAATTTCCCATGCTCTGCCAGGATGCAGGTGCACAAGAAGCTGGGAGGGGTTATTCCATGCCACAGAACATCATTCTCAGTGTATAAGATTGGAGGATTGGCTGTGAGGGATCAATCCCTGCTCAGGGTCATGCTGGGCATCAGTCAGCAGGGGGTGAGCAATTGCATTGTGTATCACTTGTCTTTCTTAGGTTTTATTCCTCTCTTTTTCTTTTTTTTTTCTCTTTTAAATATTTTTCTCTTTCTATTTCTCCCTTTTCATTATTTTATTGCTATTATATTTTATTTCAATTACTGAACTCTTTTTACCTCAACCCAGGAGCTTGACACTTTTTCCCCCTCCACTCTCCTCCCCATCCCACCACAGGGGCACAGAGTGAGAGAGTGGCTGCGTGATACTCAGTTGTTGTCTGGGTTTGAAGAACCTGCACTCAACCCAAATACAGCCTCAGTAGGAGCAGGAGGCAGTCAGGTCAGCTTGCAGGAGGACCCTTTTTATGAGAAGGAAATAGAAGTTCAGATTGCCAGAGGAATGTGCCAAGACCTCAGCTCTGGGTCCTTTAGAAGAGGTAGATGAACTTATGTCAGGAATAATTTAGATGTAGTTTTTCTTGCTTCAAGAAGAGATATAGAGAATGTGCCTTCTGGAGATATCTTTCAAATCAATTTGTCTAGTCTGCTACTTTTTGTTCTGTCCAGCCTTAGAGATGAAGCCCTCCCAGGCTGAAGATGCCTAGGGAAGGCTGGAATTTGGATCAGATATGCAGTATCTGATTCAGCCTGTCTTAAGGGATTCATGCTTTAATGACTGAGCTTTAAGGAGTCCTAGCAGGCATTTTATCAATATTGCCTGGCTCCAGAGACAGGACAGAGGTCATGCGATGCAAAAGACCTGTGCTCCTGACAGAGCAATGTGGTTAAGAACAAATCTTTATGAAACTAAGAACCTGGGGAAAAATACATAAATTAAAGCATAAAATTTTTATTTTAAACTTTAAACATGTAGACAGGAATTGAAGGAAATTTTGTAGAGTCATTTCAGACGTGTTTAATACCGAGCCACACATATTGGATCACCATGAGCGCTATTTAATTACCAAGACCATATACTGACACTGAATGACTCATTTTCCACTTCTGGGTGCATCCTGCGAATTCTGTCTTGTCTATTTACCTCAAGTTCAAGGTGTCACCCCGCAGAAAAATAAGCAACCAACACACAAGGACTATGAGATCCCTCAAAAACTAAGAGAAATATACAGAGATTGTTAAAAAAACAATAAACAGGTGATAATGACCTTTAATTAAGTAGTTAGACTACAGTAAAGATGCTGATTTCATCCTTTATCTTCCTTTCTTAAGTGGATGCTTCATATCATTAGACTGTATTTACTGCCCCCTCACACTGATTTTCTTGTAATACAACTTCAAACACTTTTTAAAAAATGCCAAACTTATAATGTTATAATGTGAAAGTGATCAGAAACTTTTGTTTCAGTGCCAATTTTACAAAAATATAGTTTAAAAGTTTAGTAAATATAGAAGACAAAAAAGGTATTTAGCATTGTGATTCTTAGAAGTTCTTGCCTCTTTTCAATTGTTGAATCGTGTTTGTCATAGCACAAAATTAAATTTGAAGAGGCCCACAGAGTTAATTTTTCTGAAATAATCCCTCAAAGTAATGTACGTTGATTCAGACACATTGTATCTACACATTTGCATATTAAATAAAGGTCTTTCTTCCCCCAAGATGTTAGCATAGCCTTTTTAATAAATTCCCAATTAATTTTATCAAACATATTTGAATAAATAAAAGATGAACAGAGAGATGAGGTGGAACTCTGCCCTCTAATGTAGAAAGCAAGCAGAAACAAAGGTGGTTTTTTTCATTTCTTGGTTAATTAACTTTGTCTTCTGGGAATAAGAATGAGTCTTCAATTGAAAAGATGCAACAAAGAACAAAAATATATATAAATAAAGAATCTCAAAGGAAAAAAAGGGAAGGCTAAAAAAAAGAGTACACTTTTTTAAAGATAGCTATCATATATTACCTAATTTTATTAAAATTTTAATTAAGGCTGACATCTGTTCTAGAAGGCCTACAAACTACCATTTCTAAAGAACAAGTATAAGGCTAAGGCAAAATATTTTTATATAAGACCCTTCCATGTCAGCTTCCTGCAGGGTGACATTCATCTCTTTTTGACCATTTCATTACTGATCATCATCTTCACACTGGACTACAGGTCTGAGTCATCAGAGACATTCCTGACTTCCCATTTGTTAAATGCATTGTCCAAAGGAAAAAAGGGAGAAGTATACTTTAGACTGATGAAGAATGTTCTGGTGACTTATTTCAGTTAACATGGAGTAAAAAAAAAATCAATTGTTCTACTTCCGCAGTACACTTGAAAACCTTTAACTTGACTTTATGTGGAATGTTAATACAAAGATGATATGAGTATGAAGTCTGAAGAATACACACATGTAAATGTTTTTCCAACTTGATTTGATTTTCTCGACTGTATTCTATACAAAAAAACCCGTTCAGGATGCGGCCATAAAAAGTTCATCTGATAGTACTGGCTGAGGCTTATTACAAGTGTGGCTCGTTGCACACAGAAAACACTGCTCAGAGCACAAATCAGATCAACGCATCTCCCTGCCACTGTTTATTTAGACGTTCCCTCGAGGCTAGCTCAGTGTTCAATTACTCCCACTAATGAAATAAGGGAAGAAGGCCAAATGGTAAATGACTAGAAGTTATCTCTTTATAAAATAACAGAATGGAAGAGAAATAATACCAGAATACCATAAACCTCAAAGGGGTATACTGGGCAAACCAAGGTTTGCTGGATAGGCACACATACAAAACTATCTTCAAGTCAAGCTTATACAATCAGTTTATCTAACACTCCTCTAATACATTCCCAGAGCTCCTCCTCTGTGTACCTCCTCTTTTCTATCATTTCCCAAAAGTTGTGCTCTCTGAGCCTCTGAGAACTGGACCTCCCATCCGAGGTGGGTCATTATGCTACTTACAGAAAACACCTCTATAACTCTCTCTCTTCATCACTCCATCTGGAGCCTTTTCACACTGAGAAAATTCTCTTACATTTCTATTGCATAGTATGTGATTATTCCTTGGTTCTGCAGGCTTGCAGATATAATAAAAGGTGACGATAGCTGGACATTAAAATAGACTCTATTGCAAGCCTACCCATGGATCTCATAGCCACATTTTTTTCAACCCTCCATTTAAAACCTTTAAATTAAATTTACATTTCAGTTTTTACAGAAGATAGGGATGGTGAGGTGCTGCAGAGAGCATCTCAATAAAGTTGGCATAGTATTAATTGTCATTCTTTTCCAGCTAAATATTCACTAATGATTATGACTCATTTTGCCTCATAATTTTTCCAGTTAAGGGTGTTATATTGTCAAGGGTTTTAATCTTCCCTCTTTGCCTATATTTCCAATCCACCAAGGTCTTTCTCTTCGCCCTTCCTCCCTTATTCAAAGCCAACAAAGTTTTCACTATCCTTGTTCTCTCAGGAACAAGCTATTTGTGGTTTAGCCCAGCATTTTTGTGTTCAATCATCTTTCTTTTCTTTGTTGTCAACCCTTTAAAGATGTTCGTCTTGCTTTCCTGTAATTTATGGCTTCTCAAATAGTCTAATCAATTTATACCTTCCTCACAGGTTCAGATCTGGCTTACAGTGCTGGCTCTTTGAAATTCACAGTAATAGGTGTTGCATTTTTGATAACACATTTACTAGTGTGTTAGCCAGTATGATTTATAAAGGGTGCGTGGGAGGGTTTGATTTTTTGCCATCCTTAACACAGATGAATTAGGTGAAATATTTCTCAATCAAAAGCTGCCACACAGAGCTTGACTTCCAGCCACAGCATAAGCACATTCAAATGGGATCTCTGAGCTTGAGGCATGCCACAAAACACAGCACTACAGCAGACGGATCCTTCCAAGGCAGCCTGTAGCCATGCAGTGGGAGAAGATTTTCCAGACTACTGGAAACTGCTAAAACATCAAGCTCTCCACAATGAGAGCACGAAATCTATGCTAGTCTCAGCAGACATTGATTTGCTTAGGTTAGTTCCTACATGGAGTGTTTGTGGGCAAACCATTTGCTTGTTTAATTCTAGCTGGAGTAAAAACTCCTCCAAGCAATATCAATCAGTCAGCCCATGATTTCTGAGCACGAAGGCACATTTAGCGCCTCAAATCCAGCAGCCCCTCTAAGACACAAATCAGAAAGGGTTATTCATGTAGAAACAATTTGATAGGCATATTCAATTTCCTCTTCTATGGAAGGATTCCCCTGACATGAGATGTTAAGGTCAGTGTTTCAGGACCCACAAACTTACTGAAACTTCAAGTTGGCCCAGAGCTGCTGTTTCACTGCTCCTGCGCCTCCATCTGCTCCCTCACACTGAACTCCAACATTTCATTTCCCTGTGCTTACAAGAGCATTTGGCCTTTGAGCGGGTGGTAATTATTAACACTCTAAGGTAACAGTGAGAGAACATGGCCTTCTTTCCCTTCATTTCTGGTATCTGTTCAAGGACCCCAGGAGATGCAGACAGGGAGAGGTGAGAACAGAGAAGCAGGAGCAGCAGTGAAGATGAATTTCCAGCAGAGGTCACGAGAACTCCCACATCTTCTGTGGTCTTTCATTAGAGAGAATGTGTGACTATAAGGTCTTTTCCTTCTTCAGAATCAGTGTTAGCTAACATTGCTCCTGAAATCAGAAAGCAGAGACTCCTGAAATAAAAATCTTTATCCCTACCAATATGCACTTATACAGAAGCACCAGTGACTTTCTAACCTGCATATTTTCATAGTCAGAGCCATATTATATTGCCAGGGCTCTACCTCCAGAAAAAAATCTCCTCGCTTATGATGTAGACTGGCAACAAAGCCCTAAAGCAGATGAAAAAAAAATCCTTTAGCCTGCAGTCAGCACTATACACTCATAGCACAAGTTTCACCACCCAATGACCCTTGCTAAATTTGGCCAGCCAATTTGTAAATGATTGGTACTGAATTGTTTCCTTCTACTCCTGCTCTGAAGGCAGAAAAACCAAACACAAGTGTTTCTATTTCAACTCATGTCTGTACTGCAGTATGTCCAGGTATTTTCCAGCTTCTACAACTGGAAACTCTGATATCCTATTCCAGGCAAACATCTGTCTGCAGTCAACTCACATAAGATATCTGATTGCTTTTGTAATTCAGTATTTGGAAAACTATCCATGAGAGTGTCTTTCCACAATATTACCAGCACGAACACTTACTGAATAGAATAAATTTCTTTTTATTATGTGACACTGTAATAATTGATTACCTGTTAATGTGAAGGTGCATGAGGTGATTGATTTTATTTTGCAAAAATATATGCCATTCTCTCTTCTTAATTTGGAATCGCTTAATTTCCTCACCTCATCTCACAGAGCAACCTCAGTGAAATTATTGCAATAGTCCACTTTTAACAAGGCTGAAGTTATCCATCCTTGAATGGAACTGGCTACAGTCTGAAATTCCTTGGCCTTGAGGATCTATTTTTTGTTACCATTTATTAGAATGAGCATAACCACTTTTACTGCAGCACCTGGAGATACTCAAGTGCAGGAAGTCTAATATAACCCCAGAGGAAAAGACACTGCACGTGCACACAATCAGAAAATCTTAGTACCGTCTGAGATTTTCAGATAGAAATATCAGAATCCTGCTGAGAGCCCTAAGGGAAACTAAGGCAGTACAGTTTCGGGCAGAAAAGACACTTTTACTTTGTAGAGGTAATTGATATTTCAATTTTTTAAAAAATTTTTTAAAAAGTTTTGTTAAGAGAAAAAGCCCTCATAATTATCAGCTGTCTGTGAAAGACAATAAATTTCTGGACATAAAAAGACTTCTCCCTGCAGTCTTCTTTTTGGGGGACTGTCATAAACTCACTCTTGGAGGACACTAAGACAATGTATCTGGAAGCTTACTTTAAAATTAAAGATAATGAAAGGCCTGGGATCCCCAGGTTTAAAAAGTAACTTGTTCAATAATTCTGGAAGCTGAGATTTTGAAGTTGCTTACAAAATCTGTTGCCCAGGAATTAGGACATGGGAAATTTTACATTTCCTACCTCCATAGTATTTACATGATGGAATACTCTCCATCACTGAGATCAGGCCTCTCAGCTGGCTGAGGAAAAGAAGTGGCAGTACCTAAGTGCAGGAGCCCTGCCCAAACTTTGTGACAGCTTTGGGAAAACAACGCATTCTTTGTCACATATGCCTGCAAATCAGCATGTATGGTACTAAAATGTAAACATTTCTTAGTAAACCTAGCACTCCTAATAAATAGCTAATAAATAGCCCCTAATAAATAGCTTTCCAAAGGCCAGACAAAATGCTTTTCAAGAATTCAATCAATCATCCAAGAACCACCTTCACAAAGATCACCTTTCCTTTCAGCTGCACATTCTTAAAGCCTTCCTTGGATATAAGAAGAAAATATGAATGCAGGCAGGAAGGAAATGAAGTATCTGTTAATGCAACAAAGTCCCACAGTTATTCCTCAACAAATTTGAGAGCTTTCATCTGCTTTCAAGAAGCTTCCCACCTAGTTGGTTACATTTATTTTCACTTCCCTCCCAAATAAAAACATCAGCACTACTCATAACCAGTAATCACTGGTCACTGTTCCTACCAGGGTTTACTTAGGTATGTTAGAATTAATGTCTCTCTGGTAATTAGTTTTAAATCATATTAATTCATATTCATATAAAATTCATTAAAAATCATCTACATAATGGGAATAATTCTCCTCTCTCTTTTCCCCCCAGAGTTCTTAATTATGCGTCACATTTTCTGGTGAATGGCCACTAGAGAGGAGATAAAGCATCTATTACAGTTTTTGGAACCAAGAATAATAATTCAATGAAACCAAGTGAATAAGAGATAGGAAAATGGTTTAATGGTCTGCTTGTTAAGGAGTGACAAAATTTGATGGCCTCAGAGAAATGGCCCAAAATCAATCCTCAGAATTATGGGAAAACACTGTTGCAAGTCAAATCTCTGATAAGTTACAGATGTGAGAGGATATCAGTCTCCTGATACTTGTGTAAGTGCTCAGTGAGTACTTGAAAATATACATTTTCAAATCAAAATAAAGCTGATTTCAAATAAAAATGAAAGATGTTTTTCAGTATGCATATGTATATATATATTTTTTTTTTGATGTTGGCTCTAGGGCAAAAATACTTCCCTTAACTTGCCCTCCTCTGTCCTTATGGGATATTTTTGGGGTGAATTTTGAGGTTTCTCCTTTAAGCTTCGAGTGAGATAGAGTGTTGAGTAAATTCTTATGAAATAGATGTCCTCTAGGTGAATCTTAACTAGCAACTCTTACACAGCATCATTGTTCCATAATCCTGATCCCCTAGAAACAAGGGCTACTCTCAATGCTTGGAAAGCTCCTAGCAAGGTACAGATGTTCTCCTAAGGAAACAAGAGGCCATCGAATGCAATGAAGGCATAATATAGCCTTTTTTTTTTTCTGATTCAGTATTTTTCTATGTTAGGAAACGAGAGAGAACGGAGAATTTTTCAATAAACCCAGAAGAGTCAAATCGCAGAATGTCTTGTAGCACCACCCTATGTGTCTTGCCAGCAACATGACTTTACTTTAAATGATGGCTAAAATATATTGTTTGCCGTGCCCCTTGATTTGTTAAACCCTAATCATGAAATTGAATTACAGGACAGGAACGATAATAATAGATGAAACTATTATGTGTCATAGAGAGGCAATTATGCTGTAGCTAATGATCTTTACTAATGGGATAAGATATACTGCCACATGTGCCTTGAAGACCATCATCAGATAAAATGGAGTAATCCATCAAGCAAACCTTTAAGGCAGTGTTTAATTTGAGAGGTGAAAGAAATAAAATTGGACTTTGGAGGACATCGCGAATTCCATCCATGTAATGAGATAGAATATTGATCTAATGAACTACATGAAGTCTAGACCGTATCATTTACCTGGAGCCTGGAGCAACTGGAGGCACACACATGCATAACCAAAAGGTTGGTGGAGTAAAAATGAACTTTTCTCACGCAAAGGCAATATGGTGCTCCGTATAAGCTGGAATGTGATTATGTCCTGGCTGCAGATTACACATCACGCATTAACAGCAGGCTCTCTATTGAATGCTGTAAGGCTTAATCAAAGAACCTGGGCAATGGTGCCTTGCATTTGTCCCTGCCAGTGACTAAACAGTATGGAAAATAGGGTGTTTAGACAACAGTCAGAGGTTTTTTGTCATTGCTGTGTTTCTCTTCACTAGGTAATTTCCTGTTATTAACTGCATCCATTCTTCATTCTCCACCATGCTCCTTGTGAAGTTATTCTTTGGGCAGCTCTGTACAACAGCAGCAGAGGTTACTCTTGGGCTACTCACACCAATCGAGCCATCTGGTTACAGCCAGTAGCAAAGAGTTGACTGGATTATATTCATGATGAGTATCCCTGTGCACCAAGACAAGAAGGTGTTTAATTTGGCATCCAAAAGAGAAATGTCTATGCCTAATTGTGTGTGGGATATATGTAGATATTTATTCCTAAAGTCTCTGAATGTCATCTAAAACAATTGCAATTCTTTTGCAGCGGCGTGAAAGAAGTGAATGCCAGTAGACAGAAGTGACATTTATAAATACTGACTAAATGAACAATGTAAAAACAGAACAACCCCCAAATCCCCATGCATTCCCTCTCCTTCTCAAAAGGACTCCTGCGCTTCCTTCAACCTTTAAAAGGAAGACAGCAAAACCAAGTGGGAATAATCTACTCTTGAAATTTTAACTGACTGTATTATTGAGTTTTCTGCATGACAGGTGTTGACCTATGTTTAGGACTTGTGTATAAATCTGAGTAAAAAGGGATGATAATAACCGTGTGTTGTGTTGTGTGTGCTTTGTTCCCCATCCCCCATCATACCATGTGTTCCGTATTTTGAGTATTGATGAAAACTGTATTGATTGAGGAGGTTGAGGAAGCAGGCTTTCATTCTTAGAATAATATTAAGTCTCATATAGGCTCTCTGCAAATTTCAGAGGATTTGCATGAGACTGAGCCAATTATCTAAGATTCAGCCAGCAGAATGTCAGGAAAAGCCAATCTGAGTTAATAGAGACAGTTCAGTTTTGAGTCAGAGACTGCAGAGTCTCAGAGAGGTAGGAACATAATTCTGCCTTTGATTAAACACAATGTGATGTGCCAGGAGATTCAAGACAAATTACTGAATCAGTCAAAAAACTGCAGATTTTGTAGCAGTTCTGTTTCCTTTGTGCATTTTGGCCTTGTTTTCTGTACATTGTAGCAAACATGGTATTAATCTAAAGAAAATCCTTAATTTGTTATGGATTTTTACTTTAAATCTGCTATCTAGCATAAGTGTTATCTTAAACCGATTATGTCTTACACTTGGATTTAATGTAGTAAAAACCACAGGAGATAATTCTACCAATTACTTCTTGTAACTTTAAGTTGTATATGTGAGAAAAAGAGCAACATGGGCAGGTGGCTATTTTAAATGTTTGTAAAATTCAGTTCATTCTGGTAGGGGAATCTGTGAAATTTCATTTTAAGCAGACTTTGAATGCTCTTATCTTTTCTGTCAATCTGGTGATGTAATATGAATAAATGTTTAGCCATATTCAATGAAAATATAAAACTCTTGACTGGAAAACAGTGCATGGTTGGTAACATGGACAAAAATATGAGGTCTAAACTAAAGGCAGGTGCTGCAGACAGTAAGCAATCTGGATATAAAATTAGCTCTACTGGAGCCAATATTCATAGGTATTTTAGAGAAACTGAGCCTTCTACATAAAATAGAAAAAAATGCAGCAGGGAATCTGCCCCACAGAGGAAGTTAGAAAAATGAAATATCAGATCTGAAGTTCCCATGAGGCACCTTGGCAGCTTATCTAAAACTCACTTCTAATAATAAAAAATAATAATAAAAAAACCCCCAACCAAACCTGGAGGAAACACATTCTGGTTTTTTTTTTGGTTTGTTTTTTTTTTTTTTTTTTTTAAAAAAAGCTAAAGGATTTAATACAATTTTTTCAATCAGCCTGATTTTCATTGCCAACTACATTAGCAGTACTCAGCTGCTTGTTTTTTTAGGATCAAAACAGCATTAATTAAGTCATTGGGAAATACCCATAACAGACACACTGATAACATGTTTTAACAGGAAGTCACTAGGGAACTTGGATGCCTTGTTTCATTCATGTCCAACCAACGGAGGTAGCACAGGCATTTTAAGGATTTATTTAAGCTATTAGACACTCTACTATGTTTGCATCTTCTGTGCAAAAACAGAGCCAAAAACAACATGCTGACTCAGTTTAATGAAATTTTCATTACTTCCTCCTTTTTTTTTTGGATATTGACAGAATCATTTACTTCATAAAGATGGTCTTAAAGAGGATAACTTCAGACTGAGGTGGCCAGATCTGAGTTATTGTCAGATCCCCTAACAAGTGAATGTTTCATCTTACTGACATTCCTAGGCTTGGAAATCTTCATCAGGAGTATATTTTTCACTGTCTACCATGGATCAAAATTCTTCTGTTCATGGAGAGGATGTATGATCAACTGATTGCTTCAAAAATATGGATCAAAATATAAAACTCTATTGTAAATAAATTTTGGAGTTTAATGAAAAACCGGTTATGGTTGAGTGTATTCATAGCAGTTGAAACTCTGAAGAATGCAAAGAGCTTCACTCTGTTCCAGCTGGTGCTTGGGCAATCCTCCCCAAAATCCGCCATACCCAATCAGTGTAATCTGGCCTGGAGTGACCATGGGATGGGACAGAGATGCAAAGAAATTCTTACTTTTCTCCAAGTATTCAATAATACTGCAT
This sequence comes from Aleadryas rufinucha, assembly GCA_013397815.1. Taxonomy (NCBI): domain Eukaryota; kingdom Metazoa; phylum Chordata; class Aves; order Passeriformes; genus Aleadryas; species Aleadryas rufinucha. The sequence goes on from VZTH01018762.1 coordinate 322,596, forward strand.
TGCTTTGGGGTATCCAACACTTTCAGCCTTGCCCTAAGGAATTTCTTTTTCAAGTCACATGATTTCAGAATAAAATTTGGCATGATTTAAAAATATTTCACTATGAAAAATTCCTTTAAATCAAAAAACACATTTTCCATAATTTTGTCATCTTCCTGCATTTTCCCATTCAAACATATTGAACATATAACTTCAAGAGTCTAAAAATTTCTAAAATGATCCTATTTTCCCCCTTTTTTAATTCTACCTTTCCCCTTAGGTCAGTATTGTTGTGTTAATATTCTGTGGGCAGCCTGATGCACCATTTAGAAACCTTGTCAGAAGCTCTGCTATGTCAAGGTGGACAATACATGACAAGATCAAACCATGTAAAACAATTCTGCAAGTTGTTAGACTGCAAATCAATGCATGATGGACAGGAGTGCTTCTAAAGAAATTTTGCCCCATGGGGAAGATCTATGAAAGCCTCCTGATATGAATGAAGCATTCTGTTTGTTCCTCTGTGAAGGGGACATCTAATTAGTGCGCTGCCACAAAGAGTATCAGAGGTTACACTCTCTCCTCAGGGAGCTCCTCTATGATTAAATACAAGCTCTCATTTAGGTTGCTTCAGTCAAGGGGTCAGGAAGGCAAAAGGAAAAATTCATTCACCCACAGCATTTGCATGTTAATTGTCAAGCTTCATAGCTGTTCAGATGTGAGGTAAGCACCCGACCTACAGATGTGTGGACAAGAAATGTGAAGACTTTGAGCTGAATTCTTTCTTTTTTTTAAGGTAATATAAGACTGTTGTGTATTGTCGACCATGGGAGAGCTGCTGCAGAACTGCAGTGAAGGGGAATATGGCCTCTCAGGCAAGCCATGAGCCAACAAGCCATCAAACGGGCAAAATTAGCTTCTGCTTATTTTTCTGCTTGCTGACAACGTCTTTGGGCATGTAGAAGATAAAATATCATTTAAAAAACCTGCAAGAAATAGATTTCCTCAACATGTAATCAAATCCCCTCTCTACTGCAAATATTTCTTAAGCCTGACTTGGAGCTTTTCAGGTTTGTAGCTGATTTACAGAGTGTGTACACCCACACTAAGTTTAGTCACCAGACTCTATATGAGAAGCTAAAACTTATTGACTGACTGAAAATTTGCCGCAAAGCAGAAAACGACAGGAAATTCATCAAGCATCTCTCTTAAGGACACAAATTGCTTAAAGGTGACTTTCCAGTCATTTTGGAAGCATTAAGAATGTTGCTCTTTCTTTTCCCTGCATAAAAAAGTGCTTAAAAGCATTGATCTGAGTGGAAGAGGCAAGCCCATTCCTCTTCCCACTTGCTTTTGCTTTAAAATATTAGGCATGTGAAAAAATATCCTCTTTCCAGCACTTGGATTATTATTCTGCCTGTGACACTTCAAGTAAGTGTTTAACAGAATTAAATCTTTCACAGCAACCCTGCTCTGGAAAGGTTTTATACCATTAGAGATACAGTTTGTATAAAACAACAAAACCTCTAGCCTCTAGGTGGGTGCCTCATGGCTCCTGGACTCTTTTACAATAAGTGCAGATTTTTCCAGAGTAAGGCATGAACATTACCTCTGTTTTGCCTGCTGCATTGTCAGGTGGTTCCAGTGTGCCCCTTTCCATGTTAAAGTAGAATGACTGCCAGATTTTATAGATTAGGATGAGGATTGTCAGTGGTTTTCTGACCTCAGTTGTTCTGAGAAGATGGGTGGTTTTTACTGGGATTTCTGAACCAAGAGAACAGAGGAAAGGAAGGGACAGACTGGGACACATAGTCCTGGGTACTATAACTATTCATCAGAAATCTGACTTCAGAAGGCCCATGGATGATACATAGCACACACCACCACACGTACCAGGCCATAAAACATTTCCTAGTATTTGAGTTTGAGACTGAAAGAAAAGCATTGCAAGAATTCTGAGTAAATGGTGGTGAAGAATAAGTGAGATCTCAAGTTTTGGTAGTTTCTACAGCCTCTTGTGCGCTAATGGATTAGCAGAGTGAAACTGCTAGAGATTCAACAAAACAACTGTAATTTTACACTGCAGAACAAAGAACAGAAAAGGCCTGGGGTTTCTTACTAATATTAGTTTTCTGTAAATTTCCCCCTTACAGTTTTGAAAGAATGGAAACATGAACTGATGGCTCTGACTCAACTTCAATGTGTAGAAAAGTTCCAAGACTTTCACATTCTCAGTGGCACAGCTTGTTTGTTTTTTACTTTTCATTTTTTTCTCCTTTTTAAAAAAAACCTCCCAGCATTTGGTTGGCTATTTAGTTTTACAGTATATTTATTCATAAATAAAAGGCTATAAAGATAAAAGAACTGTATAAGAACATCTGAATTTTTTCACTAGCACTACAGAAGAGTTTGATTAAGATGCTTCTCTAGGGGAAAAAGTAGGATTAGTTCTTGATTCTTCTTTTCTTCAGAACCTCATCTGTGTCTCCGTGGGATGTTTCTTTTACATAGGGACTTCAGGGTACACCAGCATATAGTAACTAATTAATGTGTAAAGAGCCGATATTAAAAGGGGGAATGGAAACTTACACTCACACATCTCAGTGGGAGATTTTGTCCATGTAGGAATCTCACAACATCAACAATCAAAATAAAATAAAATAAATGTAGCACAAAACAAGGCAAAAAGGAAGCAAGGAAAGGTAGTCCAGGAGGAATACAGAAGAAAGTGTCCAAGCAGCCAGGGATCGGATCCTGAAGGAATCCCAGAGGTTCTACCACTGTCGCTCATGGACTCAGCCTTGGGCAGCACCAGCTCTGTTGGACACGGGGGAAGCTTTTGGCAGCTTTTCACAAAATCCACTCCTGCAGCTCCTTGCTACCAAAACCTGTTCACAAAAACCCAGTACAACTTCACTGACTTTGTTTTATAAAGAAGATCATTGCTGCTGGAGAAACACACTGAATAATAACAGCAAAGCCAAACACTAGTTTCTCACATTTCTCTTTTCCGGTGACTTTTCCCAGTTAGGCTGCTGACTGAGATTGTTCAGCTTTTTTGGTAACAGCTTTTTCGGTCCAACACAGGTCATGGGAATATATTTCTACGGTTTCCCACTGTAAAGAAAGGTCAGCTATGGTGAATTTGCCCATGTACCTTTTGAACAACCTCACTATGGGATCATCCCTGCTGCTAAAATTGTCAAGTGTTAAGTGAAGTGAAAAATATCTTGGCATTTAGAACAAAAAAATAAACAAATATAAGAAAACCCAAAACAAAGCTGAATAACTAAAGATCTACTAGAAAAAATCAACAAGTTTTAAACATGCACAGATGTGTGAAATGAAAATTAAATTAGCCAAGTGCAAAGCTTAGGTTGAGAAAACAGAGAGTTTAAGACTTAAACAGCGTATATATAGACGCAGTTGAAACTGAGGTGAGTGTCCCTCTAGGCTTTAGTGCAAATTGAATAGACATTGATGGATTTGTTTTCCTTTCAGATTAAATTGAACTTTTGATTTTGAAGTAGTTTACCTGCTCCTGTACTTGAAAGCTACATTTTTCCTTAACTAATTTTCTCTTGTTAAGGCACTTTAGTTTTATAGTGGTTTATAGTGGTTTACAAATTGGCACTGTAATCGTCTGGAAGGAGCAGGGAAAGAAAATCATATAAATAATACTTTTCTGTATTGCTTTACCCCCACAGCGGCCTGTTCTGTTTTCAAGAAGCCCATTTTGTGCTGTTATGCTTTTAAATACACTTGAACTGATTTCTAAAGTTAGATATCACAGCTTGCACGAAGTACAAACCTTTCTGACCATTTTTAAGGTGCTGCTGCAGTACATAATAATATGAATAACATAAATAATTGTTCTAGTCTCAAAAGGTGTTGGTATTCACTATCAGCCTAGACCCTCTGGCTGTGCAAACTGTAGAGTAAAGCCTTTGTACTTTTGGCTCTTCTAGCCCTTGCAGAGTTCTCAGACCTGTTCTCACATCTGTTCCGCCTGCTCTGGTGCTTGGGCATCTCTCCATCCCTGCTCTGGATCATCTCACTCAGCACGATTCAGGGAAACATGTTGCTCTGCCCTGAGTCTTACATCAGACTCAAGATCATGTCATGTGTTGTGGGAATGTGCTATCATGCCCTGTGGCTGGGCTCAATGCCTAACATGTCCCACCTACTCTGTGACAGTATCATGTGGTTAAATTGGCAGGCAGGAGTGAATTTTTCCCACAGTGGCTTCAATGTTGCTTGCCTAAAGGGCAGAGGGGTCTCCAAAAGCTTCCAGAGCAACCTCTGTGTGTGGAGAGCAGTCTCTGGAGGTGGATGACCTTCCATCTGGCCTGATACTGCCTAGTTTAGGCTGGCCAGCAGAAAAGCATACTGGGTCCCAGGGAATACATACTTTGAAAAGAGAAAACTTTATGCTTGTTTTGTCATTATTATCTTGAGAAGGGTGACATCAAGGAATTCCAGCCAGGATTGAGACGCTGTTTAGACACGTAGTGAGCTATATTCCTTTCTAGAAAAATCAAACCAAACCAAACCAAACCAAACCAAACCAAACCAAACCAAACCAAACCAAACCAAACCAAAAACTGTCTTCCAATCTAAATTAATAAGTAGAGAAATAATTATTATATCCCGCTGGCATGCAGGGAAACTAAGGCACAGAGAGCTTGTTCGGCTTGGCTGTAATCATACAGTGGGTCTGTGGGAGAGCTGCAGGTCAGATTTTCTAAGCCCATTTTAGTTGTCAAACCACAGACACTGAGCATCAGTATTATCAAAGTAAATACTATGACCCTGCTTATTCAGGCCACTCTGTCACTAAATTCTATAAGAATATTCACATACAGGAAACTGAGGTTTAAACTCCACTCCAACAAAATAAAAACTAAAGCTCTACCTAGTAGTCTTACGACTGTCTTGAGAATATGGTCCTAACATACAGGTGATTGGACAATATATGGACTGGTTGGAGCAACATTCAGGAATACTAAGAACTGTAATTTTATCTGAACCTTTCAGGAAGGGCACCAGATTGGCTTTGTTTTGCAAGGAGATTTTCTTTGCTTCTTGGCATTTAGAACATCTGTTCCAGGGAAATATCAGTCAGTGGGTTTTCTGCTTCATGCACAGATTAATCTCATAACATCAAAAATTAATGATTTATGCTCAATTTAAAGGGAAAAAAAGTTATTTGTTTACCACAGCAGCCTGTCCCCATTCCTGCCATGTATTTCCTTCCTGGTGTTTTCCTCACAATATAGGGAAGTGAAGGTGGAGAGAGAAACCTGAGGTAACCCACTATGGACTTCTGAACTATTAAAAATAAGCTTAAGAAAGAAAGAAAGTAAGATAGGAGATATGGATGTGTGAGAATTGGTTGCTGTTTCTTGTTTGTCTGCTAAGGATTACCACAAACAGAAGCAGAAACTTTTCATTCCCCTCGTTGTGTTACTGAGCACCTTAAAAGGTTACAGATTGTGCCTACAAAATTCAGGGTTCTGCTAGAAATCTCCCTTTGCTTATTTCATTTTCATACACACAGAAATAAAGACGATAGGACCATAAACTGTTTTTTCAAACATGGATTACAAAGTAACTTATTTCCTGCTGCATCATATGCCCAGGAAGCAGACGTTCAGTCAAGGTGAAATAGGTACCTATACTGGCTACTCTTGAGCTCTGATGGTTAAAACAAACCAAACATCTTTCACTGTGCATGACATTCTCTCACAGAAAGGAATGTCTCCTTGTATAGATGAAGAGGCAACTAGAGCTTGAGAGATACATGAAACAGAATCCTTAAGGATGATTGGATTATCATGGTCTTTTCAGACTGAGAGTTGCTGCAGAAGCATCTATCTCCAGTGGCAGGATTTAGGCAGATATTTGTTCACAAATCCAGCCTTGCTACTCAAGCCACCAAATAATTTTCAGCTGGTAGCAATTTTTTGGATTTAACTAAAGGTCAGAAGGTGGCTATAAGGGTCTAAGTTAGACCTTACAAATAATTCAACATCTACATTGGAGTGTAGAAATTATTACAGTCTAAGCCCCAGCAAGCAGAGATGAGAAGCCTTAGTGGTATTTTGCTGCATTTGCAGGACAAAATTTATAGCTAAAGTTGGTATCCTTATCAGAAGGAGTTTAGTTTTACATCCAAAGCATTAGACTGAAAGGTACGTCTCAACTTTTGATCTTCCATGGCATAGGAGAAACTTTGTTTTCCTCTGTTCAAAAGAAACATGAGGTGTGGAACTATGGTGGGCTTTAAGTCTCTTTCTGATGTTTTAACTTTAAATTATATTTTACCCCTTGAATAGTCCAGCCAAAGAAAAGTATTTGTGGAAAAAACTCTTGTAGAATATCAGGGGTATGTAGTTTATCCCATTCTCAGACCTATCAACTCCACCCTGGGCTCCTCATCTTTGAGGTACAAACAAATATTCAGAAAGATAGCTGTTCCCTGCCTAAAAAAGAGCAGGTGGCAAAACTCAGGTCAACATTTTCTGGAAGAAAATTCAGTATATCTTCATCTGGTCTGAATAGGAACTAAATGGTGGAGAATGCGAAAATTTACCTTCAGTTTTCAGTATCTGTTTTAGTTCAGTTTTAATTTTGTTTGAGACACGATTTAAGGCTTCAATAGCAGCAGAGTCTTCTCTCTTCCCAGACATCTAACTCACCTTTAGTTGTTTCCCTGTTCTAATAGGAAAGAAATTAGTTTACTGGAAGAATCAGTGAGTGCCAGGCTGTGTTTCCCATGACAACCCCCTGAGTTTCTGCAGTGCTCTTAACTTCTGCCATAAGTTTTTGCACAATGTCCTTTCTTCTTTCCTTGTAGCTTCGCCCTCCAATAGCTCTGGGGAAGGATGCACAAACAGTGAGTGTAAACAGCCCCAACAGTGACTCAAATTCTTCCCTGAGGGGGCTGAAATGCTGTACAAATCATCAGAGTTTTATCAGGAATTAATGTGGCCATTCATGTGAGCAAGGGAATTGGGAAGTGTTGACTGAATATGCAGGCCCTTCAAAATGTACTCTTGTAATCCAAATTCAGGAGTGTGTAGAGTGAAGCAAACTTTTTAAATTTCTGTTTGAGAGGCTGTCATGTAGGATCATGATGTTGTATAATATGATGCATCATATCCTATAATATAAAAGAGGAAGATAAACCTTTTTATTTAAAACCTGTGACAATACCCAGTGTTGTTGTTGACTGAATTCCAATTACCTGGGAAGCATTCAGCACATCACATTTCAACATGTCATCTCTCCTAAGTGGAACCAATTGCATTAAAACAGTCATGAAACTTCAGGCCCCCACACTTCAGTAAAAACGTAATCATAAAAATTTAAAATGCATATATTCATTTTCCCCCTTCTGCAACAATGTCAGGCAAATACGCCTCATTGGGATTCACCACAGGCACAATTATCAATGCTCTGTCTGCAGAATTGTTAATGGAAAAATTACATACACAGACTCTTGATAAACTGTGCATCTGATTTCACTGTTTGTGAAGCACAGAGATATTAATTATTACTGCTGTCTCTCTTCTGGTTACTGCAAAGAAATGGCAAAAGTTTTCTTTAGGCATTTCTCAGTCTTTCTTAAGCACACAGTAGCTTGATCTAAGAGACAAACATGGAGACAGTGGTGGCATGGCTGCACCAAATGGTGGCTAGCTGGAAAACCCACAGAAAATTTCAGTGTCACTCTGCTTGTTTTTAGTTAGGACTGGAAGTGCTCCAGAAAGTCTCAGTTTACACCTCTCTGGACTCCATTGCTCTCTAACATTTTGGTAGTTTACATTAGTTGTATATAAATAGGAACCTGAGATAGGCCAGCAAAAATCAATGCTTTGATAAAAAGAACAAAACCCAAAACCAAACCAAACCAAGTTTTTCTTAACATTTTGTTTTGTCTGCTCAGAGTAGCCTGTAAAATGTGAGGTCAGGCTTCAGATAACAAGGATCTGTGAAGCAGTTAGCAGCAAACCCCAACACTTCCATTATATGAGGTATGCTGATGTATCCAATCATATTCAAGTCCAATTATTTTAGGCTCTGAGAGGTTTGGATGAAGTTTTTTATTCCATTGTTCTTGGAGTAAGATCTATTTTATTTTCAGAGATTTTGAACTTAGGTTTTTCAGGGTGTTTAGTTTTCATTTTTAGATTCAGCATGTATTTGGCTGCATTTCTCTAGGCCTGCATGAATTGAAACTGTTAGGGCCAGCGTGGTCCTCCTCTTCCAGTCTGGCTGACTCCAGTTTCAGGCTGGGCAGTGTAGAAGGTCACCTGCTATTAAATGGTAGAAACTACTCTGTTGCCTTGCAGTCCTAGGCTGCCCTTTAGCCAAGGACACCAGCTGGAAGGCCCTGCCGACCAGCACAAGGCGGTGCCACTGCGAGGGCGAGTTGTGCGGCTGGCTCGCACCTAGGGAAGCTGGCTCCTGGAAAAGGCGGGCGAGGCGCAGATAACAAAAGGCGAGGAGGCAAAGGGTGCGGGAGGGGGTCTCCCCCGAGGTTTCCGTTTATTGAGGCGAGGGTAGGAGGGGTCCGGAACAGTGGAGGTCGGAGGGAGAACGCCAAAGGTCTGAGGGTCTGCAGGATCTTAAAAGGGAGGGCGAAACTGGGTGGAGTCAAAGGGAACTGGCCAATAGGAGAACGGGTAAGGGGCGGATACAAAGGACAGGGATCCAATAAAATTTAAAAAGGGGAGGGTACAATAACAGAGGGCCAATGGGCAACCGAAGATAGCAGAACTTTCCAGAACCTTATCGACTATCCAATGAATCTATTATTAAACATATGTAGAGCCAACCAATAATCGTTCCGGGAACCCCGAAGGTTCTAGAGTGGTGGGCAGGTCCCAAATCCAGGGCACACCTCCTCACATGGAGGTCTCCTCCCCTGGCCCAGCCTCCAGGGTGGAGCTGTCCTCCTCAAAGGAGGAGTCATCATAGTTGACAGCTGCCACCTCCAGGGGTGGGACTCCCACACTACTCCACTTTTATAATTGGCTCTTCCAGCTGCAGATAATTATTCAAGGCCCCTCTGGTGATCACCTAGCCTCTACTCTTCTCTGAACATGGCATTCAAAGAGACTGGTCATGGATCAGGTGCTACTCCAGGCCAGTGTATGTCAAGCCATTGCCAAAGCCATCCTCTGAAAATCTGTTGTAACAATTTTGCTTGTCCTCCACTGTTGCACAACCTCCAACTTTATCTATTTCTAGCAGTAGAAGCAAGCCCTGATATACTGATGTCATATGCTTTTATATTGCAGTTGTTAGTTTAAATTTATAAGTCAGCATCTGAATTCCCGCCACATTTTAACTTTTCTGCAGGCAGCTTTAGGGTTGTACATGAATGTTCTGAATGCATCTGTATGGCATCCTCTCCAAAATAACACAGGGGGGTACCTCATCACTGAGGGATTTTTCCTATTTTTTTTTCTAAATAAATAATTCCATTAGTTGTTGCTTTTTCAATAATTTAATCTATTTCTTTCTCACTTGAGCAGCAAACAGTAAAGATATTATTAGCCTGATATACTCATAAATGCACTCTCACTAGGAATCACTGAGAAAGATTTGCAGAAGGTTTACAAAAATAATTTCAGAAGGAAACTGAAAGTGAGCACTGGAAATAATAAAATAAAGAAAATCTGAACTGCTTTGGTCATGCTTGCAGGGAGAATGCTGAAAGTTGTTTGGCAGGTGATTGTAATTTGTCACAGTGATTTTGTGGATTATGGTTCACCTCAAGTGACAGTGGTAAGTGAGACCTGAGTGAGAACTTTTAAGACTGACACTTCAGTATAGGGCAGTTGCATTGCAAGTATTGGAGGGGTAAATTGGTACTTGTAATTTAGTAAGTGGCTTCCTCATTTTTATGTTGTCTGTGTGTGAAACGCTTTTCTCTCTTCTAAATGTCTCTGAAAACACTCCAAAAAGCTGATGTGGAAGAATCAGTAATAAAGAAAAAATGAAGCTGCTCTGTTCATCTGAGATTTTTCTTCTTTTAACTTCTATTTTTTCTGAGCAACAGAATGAAAAGATTTTCTTTCATCAAACATTTTCTTTGATGGCAGTGCTTTGGAGTAAATGTGTGATAAGAATATCTGCAACAAAAATTGGGAATTATGAATCAGTCCCTTGGCTGAAAGTGGGCAGCCCTGAATGTTATAAAGGAGGGTTATGAGAAATCTTACGCTTGACACAGGTGGAATAGTTTGCAACCATCCTAATCAGGGTTGCCTTGGAATTGATTTAACTCTGAAGCATGAGGTAAGCTTTTTGATTTATTTTGTCCGTTTGTTTTGTGGGATTCTGCCCCTGCCACCCCCCCCC
>VZTH01018762.1:332977-361802 GCA_013397815.1 Aleadryas rufinucha
TAGCTCTGTATATTTCTTCCTCAGAGCTATACTTGGTAGCCATGTAACTTGTAGTGATGAGTGTCACTGTTTATTGATTTGGTGAGTAAGGGTGCAGAACTTTCCTTCTAACACAACAAATTGTCTTCCTTCATGAAAATATTTTTCTCTTCTGTGACTGCTCCCCTTGAAAGCAAATGACTGATGCTTTTGTTTTACACTTAAGGACAGAAGTTTCCAGTGCTTCATTTATGAGTGCATATGCTTTTTTTGGTAGCCTGTCTTATTAATCTCTTTAAGATAAGCAAGCCTAGTGTTTTTCATTCTTTGTAGATGAGTTTTCATGATAATTCTAGCTATCATTCTGGGGACCTCTTTTAACTCCATAGTGCTTCTTTGGATCTGGAATGTTATACACAGCAGTACTCTTGATTTATAGCATCGCATTTTATTTTTCATATTATATTCAATCCACTGAGGCACAGGTACATCTTCACTAGGGTGCCACTGCTGGATCATTCAGAATACCACAGACTGGCTTGTAGCGACAGCAATGATTAACAAAAAATAGTTTTAAAACCCCAGCAACAAAAACACTGAAAAAATATCTTATCTATTAAGTTACAGGTATTATAAAACACAGTATTATGAGCATATGATATTAAACACACAAATTATAAGGGACCATTTTTTGATTACAAGAGCACTCTGTGTAGATCAAGGTACCATTAGTTTGCTGGCATAGGTTTTTCTGTATATGTGCTTATTTCCTGACTCAATACTGGCTACTGTTTAGACAGCTGAGACAAATCCAGTAGTTGGGATGCTCAGCAACTCTATTATTTTCATTATTTTTTCAGGCAAAGAAAAGGATTTATACGCAAAGACCCATACCTTGCAATCACTTATGCAGTTAATTAAAAACAGACGAATAATCAGATTGATTACAATATGATTGTTTACATGCTTAAGAATAATTAAGCTTGAATGGATGTGGTTAGGGGGTTGAGACATTTCTGCATAATCAAAAAGGTATTAGCTGTGGGAGAAAAATATGTGAATTGCATTATTAATTGCTTAAGTCACTGTCTTGGCAGAGTACAGATGCACAATTATGTCTTCAGTGGCCACTCTGTGAGAAAAGACATAAGATGGATGAGAAAAAAACCAGAAGTGCAAGTAGCAGTGATGTGAAGCTATGGCATTTTACCGCATTGCATATTTGTAGAGGTGGTCATTATGGAAACTCAGACATGGCAGAATTGCAAGAGTCTTTGGGAAATCTGGAGAGATCTTCAGTCAGATCCCACCTTGAAAACTGAGCTGAAGACATTCGTTAATAAAATCTTCATATGTGCCCTAAGCAATAGATTGATGTAAGGTTTTTGCTGCAGAATTAGATGATGTTCTTAAAATACTCCTTATGCTACCTTGGAAGTGCAGTTTTTGTGGATAGGAAATCTGCTTGCAGTTTATTTGCTGCTTGGAAGAAGTGACGAAGCAGAACAGATGTTTTTACTTTTTGCTGCTTGTGTGGAATAATTCCAGAGAAATTTGGAAAGCAGTAATAGAATTTAAAGAGACTCAAACATTGCAAAAGTTTATCTTTCCTGGTGCACAATGCTTAGAAAGAAAGAGGCTTCCAGGTGAAGTAAACAAAGCAAAGACCTATTCACATGTTGCAGAGCAGAAAGAGGTGAATTATTTGAGTCTCAGATAGGTATTTGTAACTAGAAGAGGCAAAGCCTGTGTTACAGACAACACCACCTCTAGAGAAGAGGTGGATGTGTTACTGACACGGCTGTTTACAGGCCTCAAGGGCATCTTGTGTTCACAGGGGTGCACCCAGGAGCCATGGAGGTCATATAAGCACCCAGCTCCGAAGGCATTTTTCAACCAGTTCAAACCAGTTCAGACCAGACTCAGACAGTCTGAACCAGATCTGACCAGTTCAAACCAAATCCAAGTGATTCAAACTGGTTGAAACCAGTTTTAACGGTTCAAAACAGTTTTGACTAGCTCAAAACAGTTCCAACTGATTCAAACAGGATGAAACACTTCAAATGGGTTCAGACCACTTCAAACCAGTTCAAACTGGATCCAACTGGTTCCGTGCCGAGGTCAGAGTGGTGTCAGCCTTCGGGATGGGAGGGAGGTGGCTTCCTGTAGCACAAAGAGCAATGCATATGAGGCAGCTTTCTGGAATCGCTCTGCTCCTGCTTGGGGCGGACAGCGTGCACCGCTTTTCTGTGAGGCACACAGCTTCTCTCTGCCAGGAGTTATCAGAAGAAATCTGACTACTAGTCAGCAAGAATAGGATGAGTGAGAAGAGCCCTTGTGAAGATGTGAAGCCATGAGTGCAATTGATCCTAGATCCCAAGGATTGCAAGCAGTGCTCTGTGATCAGCCATTTGTGAGCATCTGAGACGCACAGGTACAGAGCTGCCAGTGCTGAGCCACATGGAGCTCATAAAACAAACCCCAGAAGTTAATTATTAATCAAAGCCAGCAAAAATGTGTTCTCTTTAATATGTCAATGTCAGTACATAAACTCTTGAGCTAACACACACTCTGAAAAATGAACACTGATTGCTGTTCTAGCAGCTGTTTGATTGGCCACTTTAAAGCCAGCAATATGTTAGTCAGCCATACATTAACAGATGACATAAGGGCAGTTCAGAGTGGAGGCTTTCCATACTGTAAGCTCCGCTCAGAACATTTATAACATTTATAGAAATGCCTGTTGAAAATCCCAAGAGAGAAGCTGGGGACATGGAACTCTAAGAGGACATCGCTATCACAGAAGGTGAGGAGCTGGAGACCATTATCTGAATTCCATTGGGGATTGAAGGTAAGAATAATTAAAAATGGCTTCAGAGAGAAACCAAACAAATTGGAAAAAACCTTCATGTTTCTGCCCCAAAACAGCCAACCAGTACCTAGTGGACAGAGCTAATTCATAGACACACAGGTGTGTTAATTCCATAGGCTTTGTGCTGTCCACTGTTACGTGTCACCAAAGACTTTTTTGAGAAACACTGCCACAGGAATGCTCAGATTAATGAAAATTGACTTAAAAACTCAGCCTGCAGAGAAGCCTGTCAGAGAGTGTCATTAGAACTTCCCTTTCCACACTCCTTTTTTTTTGTCATTCAGTATCTTAGTAAAGAAAAATGCAAAACCCTAACACAAATACCCAAACCCACAAATCATCCCCTTAAACCTCTAAAGAATTTTAAAACACTGCTAGAACATCAGAGAGCAGGACTGACCAGAAAATTTGCATTGATTTCTAAGAAATGCTGCTGGCTTGAGTGGCTTAGATGGGGATTGCAGTTTGCTTTTGCTGGGTTCTGCCCAGTGCCACTTAATGAGAAGAGACATTGAAATATCCAGACATTGAGGTTTTTTCTGTGAAATGTGTCTTGTGATTCTGTGCTTTAATACATGTGTGTGCTGAATATTTATGGTATCTGATTTTGCCAGTTATTTTATGTATTTCGAGGCAGAGAGAGTCCACAAGAAATGAGTAAATAAAACATCCAACCCCATAACATTTTTGTGCTTCATTCACTTTTTTCTTTCTACTGTGTGCCAAAATAAAGGGGTAAATATGTTGCCTTTGTAATTGATCTGTTCTACGACAAAACCACTGAGCAACCTCTGACTCCAGAGTCCTACAAGATTCCTTGAAGGCCCAGGTGAGTTCAGCGCTCTGCTGTGCTGAGTGTCTTCCAAAGCGCCGTCAGCAAAACCTGGGAGGAGCTGGCAGAAGAGGGTTTTGATGCCACAGCAACGCCAAGGGAAAGGGCACTGGGCAGGGAGGTGCCTGCTGAGCTGCAGCCAGAAGTAGAGCCCAGGATGGCCATCTCGAGTGTCGTTCAAAAGCCTGTTCTTCCTCCCTGCTCCACCTGTTACTGCACACAACTGCTGAGAGGCATCAAATGCTTCTTCTGCCAACTTCAGCTGTTGATCAGGGAATCCCACCAGTGCCTCTGCTTTGGATCAGTCCCATACTGTACCCTGGCTTTTAAAATTCACTGCATGCCCTCTGGCTTTTTTTTTATTGCAACTAAAATTCCTGCTGGTTTATGATGCCAGGCTCTAATAAAGACAGGCTTTGCGTTGTGTACTTATAATGCTGAATTAGTCATAGTGGCAGCTTTGAGGGCACATTTATTTCTAGAACCTGTTGTTTAATTTATGATTCTATCTTGTCTTTCACAACTCACATTTTTCTCAGTAATGCTTCCAATTCCACAGGTTTACCCATCCAAGGAATTTCCCTGACAACAAAAATATGAACCCTTGTTCTCTTATAAGGATGCACGCTGATATTGATTCACCCTTACTTTTACAGCACGGGGTTCCGTATAAGATATGCAGCAGGTGATTCTCAAATTCTTCTCTTCCCTTCTCTAGTACAGATGAACACTGCCAGTATTGATTCTGTGCAGAATTTGTCTTAGTGCACTTTTTGTCCTCGCAGTCATTATAGCACAGGTACTCTTTCCTCCAGCTTATGTTTTGCTAGCTGCAGTGATTGTTCACAGACTGACTAACAAGCCAAAAAATGGAAGTTGTTTCCACTGCTGAGCAAGAATCCAGACCTGCCTTCTAAACTTTGCCTTTGACCTGCTACAGGATGACTACTTCTGCTGTCCTCCCTATTATGGTGCATTGTATTCTTCACATGAAAAACTGTGCTGGAAACTGCCTGGAATAGCTAAAAGCAGGCTATACAGCACTTTGTAAGTTCCTCTGGTGTGGAGAAAGATGCTGCTCACCAGAGGGGATTTTAACAGGTTCTGTTACTGTCATTTGGGTTGCGGAGGGTGGCTACTCCTGTGGATGTGATTCTAGACATCAGGGCTAACATTTTGTTCCCTGGCAATAGAAACATCAGTGTTGCTTTGTTTCAGAAGTATCATAAGACATTTCTCGAGGGCATTCCACATTATTTTTTTCCCATGCTGCTTTTCTCTATGATAATCTGTAAGTTTTCCTGCAGTTTCTGTGGAAGGCTCTGGTGCTCCGCCCTTCCTGTCACTACTCCTCATATTGTCAGCTCTTCCATGGTGTACTGTAAGGCTTCAAGTATTGAAGTTAAAAGTACATATCTTCTTGGTTATCCTACTCTATACAGACTCCAAGCATGAGTTTAGACTGCTTTGCCTAGTGGAAAGATCCCACATAATTATAGGAACAAAAAAGAAATAGCATTTGACTTTAGAGAAAAAGAAAGCTTAGTTCCATTAATTGCTCCCACTATGACAAAATTCCAGCATAACAAGAAGGGGATCAATCTCAGTATTTTCCAATGCTTTACTTTTGATATACCTGTGTACTGTAAAATGAAACATTACTATTATTAAAAACAGGTTACAGCAGTAGTATTCCCCATGTGTCCATCTTAGCCACCATCCACATCTAATCTATATATCTGGGTTTTAGCATGTGAATAGTCCCTCCTGGAAGTTTCTTATAGCTGAATGCACATATAAATGCCTTAACTGGAGTAGTGAAGGACAGATACACATTTGTTTGTCAGTGGACAACCAGAGGGAGCATTTTGTTTATGAAAATAATTAAGAAATGCTACAGCAAAAAGGACAAAACAGCTTCCCAGGACTCAGCAGCCCTCTGCTTGTGCTGTCATTTCAGGTTTGCTGCCTTGCAGAGAGGGTGGCTGGCTCTGTCACTCAGAGGGGGAACAGGCATTAACAAGCTGCATGGTTAGGGTTTGAGAAGTGCCTCGTGTGCTGACAGCACTTCATGTGAACTGCTCTTGTTCACCTAGGCAGAAGAAATCTCTGGGAACTTTTGGATCCAGTTTTTTTCTATTCAAAATCTGTTGGAGATTTGTCATTGACTTTAATAGACATTGGATCAGTCCTTTAGTGTTGCATAAGTGGCAGACAGAAGAAATTGAGATTAAACGGGCTAAAGCTATATTATCTTTGTTTATTTTTCTTTGCCAATGAATAGGTGCTGATGAGTTTAACTCAGTCTCATTACAGAAATGGGAACTCTTAAAATAATGTTACATTATGGCATTTTTTATGTATGCTAAAACTGCAGTATTATTATTCTGAAAAGTGACAAATCTGTTTGCAAAGCTTATTGTAGTTTCAAACTGCAATTTAATATCATGGTTTATTCTACCAGACCTTGGGATCATGACTTTCCAAGTGGAACTGAGGTAGAATTTAGACACTCAAAGGTAAAATTGGTATACTGAAAAGCCTTGCTTAGATAATAACTTTTCTTCCATGGAAAACTGCAAAAGACTGTTCACATCACCTCCTTGATACTCAGATTGATAATCATTCAAATCAGTTGGTAGTAAGCTAAAGCAAGTAAAATCTCCCCAGTTGTGATAGTTTTGCCTATGACCACAGGATGACTGTTTACAAAATAGTAATTTCCCTTCTTACTGGGCAGTCCTAATTCTTCATGGTGTGAAGACATTGTCACAATATTGGCTAATAAGTATCGATGCATAAAAGTGCTGTTAGTTATTTGAGGGCCAGATATCCTGAAGGAAGGCATTGAGAACACATCGGTAAATGGCCATGTGTCTTGATCTTAACATGCCTGAACTATTGCTCCTCAACTGTCCTTATTGCACATGTGATAATTTGCTTTTGGGTCAGCCTAGATAATTTTATAACACAATCAACAGGTATACCACGGGGACTAAGGAAGTTCAGCCCTCCTCTTTTCTCTGACTTTGATTTGACATGAAGCTCACATTAACTGGAGAGTCCACTCTGTCTTAATGGCAGAGGAGAAGCTCTATTTTTCCTTATTTCCTGTTTATGTCTTATAAAAGCATGGAGAAAAGCTTATTTTGCATTTCTTTGGAAGAAATTCCAATTACTGTTGTTCTTCTAAGCTTTGTGCTCTAAGATAGTACATGCTACACTGGCAATCCCACAAGGGGGAAAAAAAGCATTTCATTTCAGTGAAAGTAAAATGCAGAGGGTAAGCATGTGTATCCAGCTGCCCTAAAGCTTAACAGGATTATTTGTAACAATGATAGCTGTGGAGTAATCTCTCATTAAAAAAAAAAGGATGAAAAATAAATTTTTCACCTTATTGGAATTATTTCTTGCACAGGAACTAAAGTAGCATAGTGATGAAATTTGGCTCTTTGCCATTTCAGGGTGACAATAATTTGTAGTCCAGCAAATGTGACTTTTGCAACAAAAGGAGTCTGTAATCTGGAAGATAAGGAAGCCCTGCTGGCTAGGAAATAAACCAAAAAATGTTATCCAGCTGCAAAGGATCACTGGAAATAAGCTCTGGAAAGCATCTTAGCCTGATGTCCCCGGACATACGCACTGAGTTTGACCCACTGAGTTTGAGGAATGTGAAGAGGACTATGCTGGAGCAGGAAAAGTAGCCATTATAGTGGTGTACACTGCGTGAGGACTGCTGGGGTGTGCTGGCCATGCAGGGACATGGCAGAGGTCACACCTGTTCAGGTACCTTTGTATTCCTCTCAGTGGGTCCACACTCTGAGGGATGAAGGACAAGTGTCACTAAACACTGCCAACAAGAAACATTGTGGTCCCTTTAGGTAGGATGGCTTTATGTGGCAGACTGAAAGGCAAACTGATCCAGACAGTCCTTCAAAGATGAAGAACAGGAAAAGTTCTCAAGAGCTGATGCCTTCAGCGGGAGGCAGAAGCCTGGGCTCTGACTGTTATCCCTGTTGTGCTGCCCTTCACTCTGTGCTGCAGTGCTGACCCGTTTGCTCCCTGCAGAGTTTCCCAGCTGCTGGTGCTCCTGTTTACCTGGGCGTGTGCCTCCAGCCCTGGCTCTGCATCACCTGCTCTGGGACGCTTCATTCTACTCTGCCTGCAAGGTGGGTTTTAGGCTGGACTCTCTGTATTCCTTGGCTGGTGCCTTACGGCTGACAGTGTGTGGAAATGGATTGCTCGTTCTGCACAAACACTGCTTCTTTATCTCCAGTTAATGGAGCACAAAAAGACAAAAAGCACTACCCAGTCAGAGAAGAGCTGAAGAACTCTACTTCTGGACATGGACCTGTGTACCTTGCAGGCATCATATTTTTCTCTGAACTAAAAGGTACTGGTCACTATCAAAAGCAGTGCACTAGACTAGTGAGGTTACATTTCTCACTGTAGTGGCCTTCCCTAGGAGTGACATAACCTTTGTTTAACACAAGGAACTTGGATGCTGGAGCAGCAGCATATTAACAGGGCAGAATAATTAAGCTTATAAAAATCCAATTTTTTGCTAATAAGAGAATTAATTTGATTTTTTTTTTTTTTGCGTTAAGCATCCGGAACACTTGTAATACCAGTGTAGAGATTTGGTCTGGAAAATTAGAGTATGGATAACAAGATGACAGAGGTAGTTGCTGATGTGAGAGGAAAGGTAAATAGCAGGAAAAGCGTGGGTAGATAAGGAAAGCCTTAGAATATTTAAAGACTAATAGATGAAAAAGACAGTTCAGTGTAGATAAATGATGAATAATGAGTCACGGCAAAGTATTGCCAGCATTCCTAGGTGCTTCATACACTCGGAGAAATAAAAAGTAAGGGAACAGATCATGCTGTAAATTAGCATAACTGCACTGAAGCCTGTGGAGCTTTTCTGATTTACACCTCTGAAGGACCGGACCCTTCAAAGGTGAGTGTTGATGATGAATGGGGAGAAACAAAGGAATAAATCATAGTTTCCTTAGAAGCTCTGGATGGGGCAGTTACCTTACTTGCTTCTTCTTTAATATCTGGTTTCCTCCATTTGTTAGGTCAACACAAACCATACTAGACATTCGGTACATTACTTTAAAAATTTGCAAAATAAAAAGTCAGAGGCCATCTAAAGCACTTCAGTCTAATAAAGGAAAAGTCTTTTCAAGTTTATAAAGAGCTCTTAAACTCTAAACTGTGAAAGAAATTTACTTGACAGTGTTACTAGTTACTGAGAGCTGTGGTTTGAAGACACTTGACATCTCTGCATCGACCTGCGATGTTTATTTTGGCATTTAATGTTTTAATCAATACTTGGATTCTTTAATTTAAGCTATAACTACCTTGGTGATTTACAGATAAAAATATATGTATGCCTTTTGTCTACTTTTAAATGTGCTAGAAAGTAAATTCCTTCACTTGGAAATAAAATGTTTACAAAGCTGGAATGGATAACATTAAAATTCTGCTGGTAAAGACCAGGAATTTTGAAAGTAAATAATGAAGTTTCAACTTGTCTCTTATGGATGTGATATATCCAAACACTGCAGCACAGTATTTCTCTCTGCTTGTTGATGACTTCATTAACCTCATTGTCATTGTTTATTTTAGATTTAGCTTATTCGGAGCTAAGCAGACTTCTACAAAGAAATTTTTGAAGCTCACAGCACCACCTTAAATGAAGAAGCTAAAAATTTATAATGGCCTTACCCTGCACAGATCTCAGAGAAACTTATTCCAGCCCTGACATTCCTAATCCCCCTCCTGCTTTTGAGTCCATCACTTATAACCTGGATGTGACAGATCTTCATTGCTCTTTCTGCTGATTTCATTCTCCTTTTACTCTGGTTTCCTCTTCAATGTCTCATCCATAGGTTCTCCTGTTTTCCCCTTCTGGTCTTGAGGGCAGTTGCAAAAGCGGTCTCAGGTCTCCTGTCAGGCTTTTGCAGTAAGGTTGTCTGCTAAAAAGATTTCCGCTGCAATTTTTCTATCAATGTCTGCTATCACTAATCTGTTGGTGGGGGAAGTTGTTCCTATTATATTTCACTCCAAAACTGAAGGCATTGCTGTGTCCAACACCTTGAATGTGTCCTAATGGACATCACAGTGTGTGTTCTCTTGCTAATATAGAATAGCTTCCTACCATTCAAGTGCATATGCTCTGAATGCAGGAGAACACAGGTGAGAAGCTGCAGAAACTATCTCATGTGAAGGGCATTTTCACAGAGGGTATCTGGGTGCCCATAATGCAAGTTTTCACCTTCACTTATTGTGTATCAGCCCAATCCTCAACATGATATAAAAAACTAACTTCTCAAAGTGAATGTTATTTACTTAAGGATGTAGCATGGCTTGATAACACTGAGAAAGGCAAAGCTAGAAAAAATTGTTTTTCTTGTTCCCAAAATTTAAAGTACTCCTGACAAAGCTGTTTTCTATGAGCTGAACATTCATCCTTGATGTGTTCATTGCTAAGCTACATAAATATGAAGTAAATATTGAACAAGAAGTGAGATTGTGATGAAGAAAATAAATACTCAAGAAGAAAACTTCTGTAACCTGAAACAGGTTTAGCACTGCCTTTTTAAATTGGAATTGACTTCACTGCAGGGAGTGTATTTGACTGAGATAGGATATTCTAACTCAGTTGGTGTCATATAAATGCATTCCTATGGATTCTGGATTGGAGTAATCTAATTAACTGCAACAATTTCAACACAACTCACACAGGTGAGATAACACCCAGTCTTTTGTCTGCTTTATTCTTCATTTGAGGTAGATTTGACCTCCTTCTTTCCCCAGACCCTCTGGCATTTCCTGTTCCTTTCTAAAATCATTTTGCATAGTCCTTGGCTGTGAGAAGAAGAGATTAATGGCTGTTGCTCATCCTTCTGTCATTACATGAGGGATTGTCGTGTGTGCGGATTGATTTCACACGTTGGTCTGTCCTGTAAAAAAAATATTTGTCAATAAAACGGAGGCAAGGCAAATCCTTTGGCACTGATATTATGAGCTGATTTATCTTCACCACCATGAAGCTGGCTGGAAAGGATATAAGGCAAAGCAATCTGTTCTCATGATAAACCTGAATTGCATTTAGGATAAATACTACCCTACTTATCTGCTGAAGGCACTTGCACATTATAGTGAGACATGGAAACTGAATACGATAAATTTATTATTATGATCCCAATTATTTTCAGATTAATTTCCCAGTTCCTCTCTTATTTTAAAAAATCAACATCTAAAGTTGAATAGGAAGACTTTTCTCATTCTTTCTATTCTGTTGGCTTGTTATATCTTCATCTCACCACTGTAGCACTGAAAGTATGAAGTAATTTTCTTATTGCTAAGTTGTTATTTATCTACTGTAAGCAATATTGTGTCCCGTGAGGATGTGTCAGGCAATAAAATACCATGAGATTTCTTTATCAGCAGTAAGGCTGTGTAAAATTATAAATCTTGAACATTCTTTATCTTACAATCCAAATTTCACAGTTCTTTAGGAATGCTCATTTCCAACTTTTAAAACACCTATGCAGCTGAGGATACAAGCCACTTTCTATTAAAAACAAAGCAAAACAAAAAAACAAAGCAAGAGAGAAAGAAAATGTCAGAAGCCTCCAAAATTTTCAGTGGAAGCAGTACACATCCTTGACTGTCATCAAAGCTCTTCTTTGCTGTGAGGAATAAAAGGTTTTTTCTGTCCTTAGAAAGATTGTAACCATGGTCTTTAGGTCTTCATCCTGCAGTACATGGAATTTGGGTAGAAAAAGAAGAAATCGGAACTTGTTCACTAGAACAAGATACAAGTAATTCTTCAAGTATCAGAACCACTGATCTCAGCAGATGGAGTGAGCAGATGTGAATTATTAACTTTAGCCTTCAGAAAACTCCCCAAATTAACCAACATCTAAGCTGCCTTTATACTCAGTGGAGTATAGAAGAGATTCACATCATCCTAAGAAAAGTGTCTAAGACAACTTGAAGGAATTGTTCTTTGGAGAAGTAAATTATTGAAAGTCCACAAAACTGCTGGCTTTTAACAGCTGGAAAATGTAATAGTACTAATAATGAACAGAAAAGGCAAAAGTTGTCTGTACTTGAGCAAAGACGAAGAGTTTTGTTTGTATTGCATGAGGGTGATAAGGTATTTTGAAATCTATTTGAAACTGAGGGGGATGTTAGACAACATCTAGTTGAGCAAGTCTAGACGAATTACACATAAGAGCCCTCAAAGAACTGGTGGGAGAGAGATGTACTCCTACCTTGTGCTTCTCTGAGTACTATATAATGAATTGTTGACTTTACCAGCAATTGCCAGTAAGGTAAGTTACCGGTAGCAGTGACAGCACTCTTCAAGAGCTATGCTCTCTTAAAACTTCACAAGAAATATTAAAGACTGAAAAGAAACTTTTCCTTTACATCTGTTTGCATAAATATCTGTGATCTTTTTCTTACACTGCTATTGAGTAAAATTATAGACTTGTGGATAAACAGACTCAGGAGATTAATGTTCAGTCTAAATCTGTTTGTGCCTGAGTTCCTCATTTGTATAAAGTAGATATTAAGTTTCACTTTTCTTTTTATGATCTTAGGATTTCAAAGCAAAGATTCCTGTGTTATGAAAGGGCCCAGGACAATGGCCATTTCACTTCTAACACAGACTATCAGACCACTACAAAATAAGAAGAATGAAATATGTTTTAGAATTCAGAAAAATACTAAAAGATTTTTCTTTTCGAGGAGAGATTAAGTTCCTCATATCTACTCACAATTTCATCTTTCACATAACCATCTCCTCCAGTTTCTCTAAATTCCCTTAAGCTAAGAAGGTTTCTTTGTTAGTGTTACTATAGCAATGAAACACATGAAACTGTCACTTCACCAAATCCAGAACATTAGCAGTAAAATAGGATCAGAATAGAATGGAAGTTTTCTAAAAGACGTTGTTCAGAGCCTAGCTTTCCAATTCTTACTTCAAAGAAGAGTACAGTGCAGACCCTGAAAAATGTTTTGTTCTCGTGTCAGTTGAGAAAGACTTTTGACATGCAGTACATGTCACTGCAGTGTAGCCATCAGTCAGGGGAGTGGATTGGCCCAGGCAGTATCGAAACTAAGCATATAGAAAAAATGCAGATTAAAACAATGAAAACGGGAATGTACTCAGCTGTAAGGACATTTAATTATAGCTCTTGCAGAAGGACTTTGAATTATTATAATCAGTAGCATACAACTATTTTGTAGAACCTTTTGCTGGTCTGCCAGGTCCTATTGTGTTTCATTTTTCTAATTTAAAAGTCAAACGAACAACATTTATCCAGTTAAGGGCACTTAAGTGATTAACCCCACAGCTATACAACAGCCTTTGGATCACAGGATGGAATTTCTTTGAAATAACCAGGCATTCTAGGCTAGATACCTGAATGCTGTTTCTAGATCCATATGCCAAACATCTACAAAGCACAGATAGGACGAAACCATCCTCATGCTAGTGTTAACCTTGAGAGAAGAATCAAAAGTTTCCTTAGGTGAATGTCACACAGCAGCTCATATTCACCTGTTTTGTGTACAGACACTAAAAGGGCCAAAGGTGGCAGCAAACTGGGATTTTTGTGATCCATCTGTTCCCATGCAAGCTGAAGCAGCCTAAAGACTGCTTGAAACCTATGGCTTCTGTGCTGAATTTGCTCAGGTGCTGCAGAGGGTGCTTTTCCCTGCATCAAGAAGTTTGTGCTGACTGCAGCTTGAGCTTCCAGGTCTGTGTCCCACTGCTTGTGAAATATTGCATCCAGTTCTGGAGCTCCCAGTATGGAAAAGACATAGGGTGGTTGGAACAAGTCCAGAGGAGGACCACAAAAATGATCTGAGGAATGGAACACTTCTTTTGAAAGGAAAGGCTGAGAGAGTTGGGGCTGTTCAGACTGGAGAAGAGAAGGCTCCAGGGAGACCTTAATTTGGCCTTTCAGTGTCTAAAGGAGGCTTATAAAAAAATGGGGACAGACTTATTAGTAGGGCCTGTTGCAAAGGACAAAAGGTAATGGTTTTAAAGGTGAGTCAGACTAGATATAAGGAAGAAATTTGTTATGACAAACGTGGCAAAACACTGGAATAAGTTGCCCAGAGAGGTGGTGAATGCCACATCCCTGGAAACATTCAAGGTAAGGTTGGATGGATCTCTGAGCAAGCTGACCTAGTTGAAGATGTCCCTGCTCATTGCGGGGGCTTGGACTCAATGGCCTT
The DNA here is from genome assembly GCA_013397815.1 of Aleadryas rufinucha. NCBI lineage: Eukaryota > Metazoa > Chordata > Aves > Passeriformes > Aleadryas > Aleadryas rufinucha. The sequence goes on from VZTH01018762.1 coordinate 346,927, forward strand.
TAAGGTCCCTTCCCACCCAAGCAATTCTATGATTCTATGAATAGCAGAGCTGGTTTTGACCAATATTCACTGTGTATTAATTTTAATAAATCCCATTTTTCCTTCACCCTAGCCTTTCCAGAAATCTGCTTTCCTCTACCCACAAACATTCATCTTCCTTTCTTTTGTCAAACACACTTTTCAGTTTGCACTTAATTCAGTACCTGCCAAATAATAGATAATAGATTCAGGGGGATTTATATTAAAATAGTGCTTTCCATCTAGATGACTACCAAGACCTACATACTTTGAATTATAAATTATGAATCAGTTCCTCAGCCAGCTCTGAGCTTGCTTGAGATCAGCCTGCTTATTGATTTACCTCACTTGAGGTTCATTCTCTGCTTTATGGAATAATTCTCCCCTCCATTATAATAGTGCAGGTAGCTATTGCCCGAATAAAATATGGCAACAATTTAATAGTTTCTAATTTCAAATAAGGTTTCTCACTTATCTGTCTCATGATAAAAAATGTTTTGCTGCATTCTAGCTACCTTGAGGCAGGGGTGTGAACTGAACAACTTCTGAGAATCTTCTTAGGCATATTCTGTACCTTCATAAAGCTGCGAAACTGTAGTGACTGTTTTGTAGTTCTGCGTTAATAACATTAGGCATGTGCAAATTTGGCAAAAGTTATAAATCTGGGGGGAAGAAAACAGAAAAAAAAAAGTTGAAAGAATCTTCATGAGTACAAGGGGCCAGAAGCTGGATTGCATTTCAGCTGAGTGATGAGGAGAACAGCAGTGCTGTGTCCTCAGAGTGGGGACATTGAGTGCTGAGTTACAGTGAGGCCACCTGAGTTAAAACTGTCACATGATGTTCTAAACTCTCAACACTCTTCTTGTTCAATCTCATTTTGTGGTAGCCATGCATAAATGACATATCTGCCAATCCTGAGCCTGCAGACTGGGGGGATTCCCAGGGGTTGTTCCAGTGAACTGTTGATCAGTTCTCTTTCATGAAAACTGGACAGATGATGGGAATCACCACCAATAGTATTCAAGAGGCCTGAAGGCCACACTCAATATTTTGTGAGATAAGATAATCACCAAACCACTGAAATTAAATATTCTTCATCAAGAAAAGCTAAAAACATGGACATCAAAAGCAGTGAAGTGATTTGTCAGGATCCCACAGCGTGATTCTTATGACATAAAAATATATAAGCCAGAAGTACAAAGGTTCTTGTCTGGATTTCAACATTTCCAAAGGCTGAGGACATTTGGAAGTACTCATGCCAGAGATAGGAGAAATGTTCAAAGTAAGAATTTATATACAAATTTTCTTAGCTTTCAGGAAGGTTTTAGAAAATCAGCATCTAAGGAAATTTTAATTTTAGTTGCGAAGTCTTACAGAGATGAGTGTTATTGACATATGTCTAGAGTTTTGAATATAACCCTCAGAAGAAAAACTTTAATGATGACAGCTTGAAAAATGCTGATCACTGATCAATTTTAATCAAATTTCAAAATCTGCAGGTTATGATAGTTCCACCAAATTTACTCTGTAATTATAAAGACACTTCTTTTAACCTGATAATTTAATTTCATCATAACTATAATTACAGATAACTTCATAATTTTCCAATAATACATGGAAAATATGCAAGCAAATCAATTAAAAATGCTGATGGTGACTTGGAAGGTGAATGCTGTCTCAGGTTGTTTTGATGGATAAACAAAAAATTTCTCTTTTATTTAGAAAGACTTCAGGATTATCTCTTCTGCATATAGATAGAATGACAAATACAGAGCAAATCTTCTAAGGTATGAAGATGAGATGTAATCACTTCTTGATTATTATACTCGTAGAGAACAGAATTGTGTAGCTCATATCTTCATAAGATCAGCCCCAGTTACCCAATAGGAGAATAATAAAAAGTTCTGAGGTATATGGCTTACGCATTTGTTTTTTGTTTTTTTTTTTTAATTACCTTCTTACTGAAAAACTGTGTCTTTGTCTCCCTTCAAGGCTGTTTAGTGCTGATATTTCAGCTAAGCCAGATACAGGAGCTGATAAGCAATGGAGAAACACCTCTCAGTTTCATATGCAGTTAAGCACTGTTACTGGCAGAGAGAACTTGGGCTTTGAAAGCTGCTTAAAATAGAGAAAAATATCTGAATGGTCTTTTAAACTCCAGAAGGAGCTGCAGTGTCATGATTATCCTGAAGTGATCATCACATCCATTGTGTTGTTATGACTTAAGAAACACTTGAGCTCTGTTAAAGTACAAAAAATTCATTTCTAGTAATTCCTGCATAATTTAAATGATGGATTGGGATGCAAAGCACTTCAGCTTGTCATTCTTTTCCTACTCGTACTAAGGTGGTTTATTGCAGAGAAGGAGAAAAAATACTAAATATATTAGACTTGGCATTTTTATGGACTCTTTAATAAATACATGAAAGGGTATTCATAAAGGCTGCTAATTGTGCACACGTTGCACTAACTAGTTGTTGTAAAAAATGTTGTTTATAGTTTATATTAACTCATTGTAAAACCGGGATCATTAGTGTGAAAGCAATGTGCTTAATTTATAAAACTATTCTCTGTCAGTTCTATGGAGGAGACTTCAGAATGAGTTAGGTTGTGTTGTGTCCTTTGAAATAAAAGACGTAAATTCATGTCCTAGTTTAATTTGTGGTAACTTGGGTTAATTTGCACAGAGATATGGATCATGGATCACAGGTTATGCACCTCATCGAGGAATGACCACCAATCATCCCTCTATAATACTGGGTTATTTTGTTGCTTTCTTGTGAGGCAGTGGTCAGAGAGGATCTGCAGAATTCTGAATTGCATAAAAATGCATTTATTTATGATTTATGATTCCTTCTGGCCGGTTCCTGTAGTTCTCACTTAAACAGAAAATGTGGAAACAGCTTTTTCTGAATAACAGCTACAGAGCTGAGTGTTATGTTCATCTTACATTTAAACAAAAGCATGTGTTAATCTCATTTGGATGTAAGAAACATGAAATGAGCCTATACAATCTATTGTACTTGAAAGGACGGATTTTCTGGTGCATACTGGTTGTTCAACAGCATTTCAATAATGCCATTAAAACCATATTTAAAGCTATTCGATGTCATTGGAATGGCACAAAGTGGGTAGAGCACATTAGTCAGTTTGTCATTAATCCAGCAAAAAGACATTACTGATGCTTTTCTTTTTCCTGTAGAGCTCTTTAAGTGATGTGATTTTCATGAGAAATGCTAGCAGCAAGACTTTATCTTGTGTGATTTTTTACAGCTTAATTCCTGAGTGGTTTTCCCCTACAAAATATTTATTTGAACAATGGAGTCATGTAACAATTAAAGAAAAACAAAAGTGAAATAAATCTTTTCATTGTGACTGGAAGTGAAAACAAAAAAATTTTATGAGTTCTGATCTCTAACCTTAACAGAGGTTATATTGTTCAAAACAGTATTTTTGTAAGCTTGTCTTCTCCAAAACTGCATCGGTTGTTCTAACGAAAAATTTTTTTCCAAGTAAATGCTGTTTCATACAAAACTGGTTTCAGTGCACAATCGTGTTCACAAAATTCTCTCACAAAAGAAAGGTATCCCATTGCTGAATTTTTTTTTTTTTTTTTTCACAACAAGACTGGGGCATTTTATTACTTTCCTCTCTTCCCAAACTGATAAAATAAGATTACAAATAGGCATGGGTTGAAGACTCAGTAATTCTGAAGTCTCTAAGGAAGTACTGGTAATGGTTAACTCCTTCTTAGGTGTGAAGAGTCAGTGGCCGAACCTGAGCTGTTTATCTGCTATAGCTTCTAGGTTGATGAAAATGTTACGGAAGGACATACTGTTTTCCACCACAATAATAACAAACTGGAGATTCAAAGCTGAATAATACAACACGCCTGCAGGCTAGAGTAGAAAGCAAGAAAATGGTGAGACTCACAAAGAATGGTTTTATACATTTTGTTATTTTGAGCCTGTTTGTCACCAGAATGACAGTAATATGAGTGACACCATACTCCCTTCTGGCAAGATGGGAAGTTCTTGAAAAAATTAATTTTAAAAATACCCCTAACAATTTTCTATCACTGGGCATCACTTCTGAGAAGCTGGTCTTCTTTAAAAACTGTACAAGTTAGACAGAATAAAGGATAACTTTTTTGTTGGAGTCTTATCAGTAAAATGACCCTTTCCTTTCCTAAAATAAAAAAAGTCCTATAATACCAGTTCAGAACAAATTCTGATATGGTAACTGCAGCTCAAATGGATAATGAGACAGAGACCAGAACTCTGCCTATAAAAGAGTTTTACCCCTGCATCTCTGTTGTGGGAACACTGAAGGCTGATCAAGAGGAACTGACAAGAAGAAGAATAATATTCCATTTCCAAAAGAAAAGATTTTGCCACTTCCAAACATAGTGATCATACATCAAGAATGAAGAAAAGATAAAAGAGATTAGAGAAAACTCTGTGAAATTGTTATTCTCAATGGAACACAGATTAATATCTGCTCATGGAAAGTAAAAAAAGCCCTCTCACTAGTCAAAAAAATTGGCCACATTTTTTTCCACTGAAATAAAACACCCAAAGTCTGCAGATTCCTCCCTAATCATTAATTTAAAAATAAATAAAGCATATAACCCCATGGGTGAAACTGGGTCGAGGAAAATGTGCTCAACTAGTCATCTTTCTCTGCATGAAGTCCTCATTAAAAAAAGTCAGCCCAAGTGGGAACCAAGTTCATCTCTGACTTCTTTACTTAATGCAAAAATATGCCATGCTTAGTGTGTTCTGCATTTGCTGTTTTGGCAGGGAGTTAGCACATGCACAGGAATTGGGCAGGGAGGCTGGTAGGTGTTTGTGTATCAGGTTTGTGGAAGTTTCTTGTTAGAAACAAACAAACAAAACCCAAACAGAAGAACTATGACAACAAGGAATCTTTTCTCCCTGTTTCCACAGTCGGCATTGCTGGGGTTCATCCAAGACAAGCAGAAAAACTCTACCCATCTTTCTTGAGACAGAAAAAATGTGAAAGACTAATGTCTTCCCACTCAAACTATGCTAATTCCTTTTCCTCTATGCAGCTTCCTCTTCACTATGGCTCCTGTTATCCATGATTGCTCTGTGTACTGCTATGGTTACATTGCGACCACCTGGAAGAACAGACAAGTTTATGACAAACAAATTCCAACATTTAAACTACTCAGCCCCCTAAACCTAGGAAGATCATTGCAGAAAATTAATCAAGTTTAGTTCTACATAGTTCTACATCATAGGGATGGTGAAGGGCCTTGAAGGGAAGCCGTGTGAGGAGTGGCTGAAGTCACTTGTTCTGTCCAGCCTGAAGAAGAGAAGACTGAGGGGAGACCTCAGTCTTCAATATCCTCATGAAGGGAAGCAGAGGGGCAGGTACCGATCTTTTTACTCTTGTGACTAGTAACAGGACTCGAGGATATGACAGGAAGTGGAGTCAGGGGAGGTTTAGGTAGGATACCAGGTGAAGGTTTTTCCTCCAGAGGGTGGTTGGGCACTGGGGCAGGTTCCTCAGGGAAGTGGTCACAGCACCAAGCCTGTCTGAGTTCAAGACGCATTTGGACAATGCTCTTGGGCACATGGTGTGACTCTTGGGGTGTCCTGCATAGGCCTGGGAGTTGGACTCGATGATCCTGATGGGTCCCTTCGAACTCAGCATATTCTATGCATAACTGCACTGAAGACCTGGAAAGGGCATGTATGAACGGACATGCTAGGACTGGATGTTGCGGGTGACTAACTAAGTCAGACTAAACGATGCCCTTCCCTAGAAAGCAGGTTGGCTTTTTTTCCCTTTCAAGAAATCAGACAGCAAAATCATGGGCCTCCCAATCTAAACCAAACCAAAAAAGTAGACAATGCCATTAATATGCTGACATTATTGGAAGAATTATTGCTAGTAACATCACAAGAATTTTTACTAATTTGATTCCCTCTTATTACATAGCCAGATATTGGACAAAAGAAAAAAAACCCCACAAAACCAAGGCTTCCATCATTAATATATTCCACCTGCAAGTAGTATATTTGTCTAGTCCCAGTGTGATTTGATGCTGGAGAAACCATGCTCCTTACCCACTCTCCATGGAAACTTACCTTGTTCAGCTGGCAGAATGGGATGTGATTCACTGTGTGCATGAGAAGTCTCACAGCTCTGACCTAGCACAGATATCTTTAAAAAGCAGCATCTGAAATACTCCATAGATCTCATTACCATTAATTAGTTCTATTATGATACTGTCTAAAAGTTCCAGCTGAGCATGGACCTATTATTGCTCCGTGCATTGTGTGAGCATGAAAAACACAGTCCATGCTTTAAGAAGCTTAGTGTCGAGATAGAACAGGCAGACAAAAGGAGAGAGAGGAAGAAATGGCACTAACAGTTTAAGTAACTTAACCAAAGTGTCATTTATATTTGGAGGGCTGGGTCTGGTGTTAGAGCCTGGACCTCCTGCCTTAATGTGATGCTCTATTTGCATACATTCCTTCTTGTAAATTATCCTTGGTGCATTACTTCATAATCTTTCATGCTGGTAGGCTCTGTATGAATATATGCTTCATTCATTGCTCAGCCATTTCTCTAAAGAAGAAAGAGCTAGTTTCCTCAGACATTAAAATTATGTATTAAAATACATAAGGTCAGATTCCTCCATCTCAGATGGCATCATTAAGACTTTTCTTTTTCTTCTCTGGGTATATCATGCACATCAGCACATCTCTCTGCCAACCAATGTTCGAAGATTATTTTAGAAGCTTGACCCACAAAGCAGCTGTTTCTCCTGTTAAAAAGCAATTTAGAAGCCTGAATGCCACAGACAATATATGGGAATTGGCCACCTGAAAATCTGACCCAGAGGTGCTCCCATAGCATTAAATTCATGTCTATGCAAATGGCCTACAGAAAGCTGTGCATCTATAAACCAGGCTAATAAATAGTTTTCTGCATAACATGGGTATTTTAAGACTTAGTGCATCAATGTTCATAAAGTATTAGGACTTTGAGGAGCAGATGGTAATGACAAATTTATATTTTATTGCAACTTTTGTTTTGCTGGAAAATTCCCAGTCAGCTGTGACTGTAAGCATGAAGTAATTATTCCTCTTTTTTATCAATATTTTTCCTGTTTCTGTCAACAGTTTTAAATCAATTAGCTTGCCCTCATAGCTGATTTTGAATGAAATGCATTAGTATCCATTATGCTAACACAGAAAAAAAGTTTCACTGTCAGTAAAATGGAAAATTCCCTGAGTTTTATATCTTTGCCTTTGTAATAAGAAAGATTTTCTTCTGCAAAGTTTTTTACTAGATGGACTTCTGAGTGTACTTCCAAATGTACTTTGAAGAGGATATGGAGAGGAACAGGTGGGTATCGTTCTTCCAGTAATGAACTCACACTTGTTGGAGCAGCCCTAGGCAACTTGGAAACATTTTTATTAGTGGCTTGGAAATGGCAGAACCAAGATAAAATGAAGTTTATCTGAAATATTTTTGGGATATTGTGGAATAAACTGGCATCGTTTGTGTGGATCAGGATGGCAAAGTTGTACTTGCAATGTACTTGAATCCAGACAGCCTGCTTGTAATTTTACTTCCTGAGGAGAAGTACTAAATTCTCACAGATTTAAATAAATGTTGTAAGTAACTGCATGCCTAATTCCTTGCACAATTGACTCAAAATGTGCCCCTTAGGAGTTGAATTGATACGTACCTGTCAAATACTGCTTTGGTGTTGTTTTTTCATGCAAATAGAATCTAGGCAATAAATCAGATCCTTGGTATGCAATTTTCTTAAGTACATGTCGAGTATCATTAAACAAACAAAGAAGTAATATACCAGGTTAGAGGAAAGAAGAAAATAACAGTACATAGTTTTAAGAACAGCACAGAATCTGAAACAGCAGTGAACGATCTTCTTTCTTTTAACGATTGCTCTTAACGATATTGTTGACCTAAGGAGTATGCTTTTCCTCTTGCCTCCCTGTGGCTTGTCCTTTTACTCTTTCATTGCAACCTTCTAAGTCACTTGTCTTATATTTCTTGGATAGATGCCTTTACACAATGGCTGAAGTGTAGTTCAGTGAATAAGAACACGGCTAGCTTTATGATCCATTCTGACAATGATGAGATCCTCTCATACTCCCTACATTTTCCCTCCCACGGTTTACTTGTCTGGTGTAATTACACTATCTCTGGAGCAGAGATGGCCTCCTACAATTGCTGAAGTAAGGCTGGACCTGGTTTTACCTGGAGCCAATAGGTGCTGATGCAACACTAAAGCCTCAGGTCACAGGGAAGAATCCTAACATAACAAGATTGGAAGTTGAAGCTATAAGTCAAAATGCATGAGATTTAATGATTTTTTCACATGTGGACTCACTATGAAGTTGGTGGCAAAAACACAAGAGAAGGGAGTTAAAAGGAACCTAGGTAACTTCTTTGACGAAAACAGCATAAATTCAGCTGTTTAGAAAAGCGTGAGAGTGTTGTTTGCTCATTTCAACATATTTCAGTGGGAGAGATCTCAAGTGAATTTGGGATGTCAGAACCTTTCATTGCTGCCTATACTAGTCAGGGCTGTGCCCACTTATTAACCTTTTTCAATGTTGTTTATATAACAATGCTTAATGAAATGATTAAAATTTTAGATCAAAAGCCTTGTCAAATATTCTGCTTCAAAAGCAGTAATTCTACAGCCTTTGCAATCTTGGGTCAGGTGTTTGGTGAGTACATCAGAGGTCAGGCTGCCGAATCTCCTATCTATTGACTCACAAAATATGCTGAATATCTGAGAGTTAGACCGATGAACCACGTAATACAAGACCATGTGCAAGCTAAATTTTCAGTTGTAAATTGCAGAATCTTCTGGGTCAGAACAAAACCAAAACACTGTGTGATGCAAATCAGGAGAATGCAGTAAATGAGTGAATTAAAAGAGCGAATTAAAAAACCCTGCCATTTTCAAGTATGCAGACTATTGTAATGATCAACCTCAATCCTCACCAAAGAAGAGAAACCAGTCGGATCTTCACGCACAGAACAATCTGAAAACTGCCTTTTGAAGAGTTGCTTTTGTGGCCTTTGCCTGAGCTTGTACCAAATTTGCCCAAATGTGTCTTTTATTATTTAACCAAAAGGTAGAACAGGGACTTCAGATTTGCATACAATTTGATGCAGAGATGTAGCAAGCAAATAGAACTTTCAGACACAAGCACTAATATTAATAATAATTAATAATTTTCCAGGGGATATTTTTTTCCTAATGTCCACTCTGAAGCTTGCCAGCCACAGTTTGGCCACAGCCCCTTGATACACTGCTTGGTGTTACTCAACACCACCTGATTTCATCATCCTTGTAACCACCCTTCAAATAGAAATGGATTTAAAGCAAGGCTCTCGACCTTCCCTTTGCCAGACTAACCAAGCTCAGTACCACCAGTCTCTCTGTGCAGATCATGTTGTCCATGCCCCACTGCCGGGGTTGCTGCCTGCTGGATCCCCTGAGGTTTCTCCGCTTGTGCCACGGGCTGTGTGTTTGTGTGTGCAAAAAGTAGACACTCTGGTCCATCTAGGGCCTCACCAGTGCTGAATGTATACATAAAAATAATGTATTTGCACCTATATGTTGCTATACTTTTAAGTGACAGAAGACAAGATCAAAAAAGCACCTTTTTAGAAAGAAGGTGGTGAATTTTGGGTTTGCCTTGTAGCTGTAGCCTAAGACAAAGTGTAAGACTGGCCCCAATAGCAGTTGTCTTCTCAAGGAGGTTTAGCTGGACCCTGGAAAACTCCATTGTTCCAGAGTAGCCAAGATGTTGACCATGATTTACCTCCCTGGTAGATTTGTCAGACTTAAAGTAACAGTAAGCTACTTGAAGGTAAGGACTCTAAATTTTATTAAGAATGGAAGAGACCCTTACTTGCTGCAAACAAACCAAACTCCACTGAGTTCAGTGTGTGCCCAGTGATTTACCATAAAAATAAATGTTATTACAAGGTTTGCTTTTGGAAATGAGAACTACCAGGACAATAAGAAAACAAAGTATTTTTAATCAGGAATTCCTATTGCATATGCCTTGCTAACATGCACAAAGTAATGGTAGTAACAACAAAAATCAAAATAAAGCACCTCCAGGAAAGCACCTGGTAATAGGTAAAGGACATAATACTGGAAAGGTACTAATCTGCAAATATCCCAGTATAAAAAATGTGAGTTTATTTTTTTTTTCTTGTCTCCTCTTATGGTTCAAAGTTTGTGTAATGAAGAGCTGTAATGGTTGAGATAAAGGTATTTGACATTACTGGGTTCATTACCTTCCCCTCTGGACTTCTCATTCTGTCTTTAGTGTATAGCTCATTTATTACCTGGGCTTGAATTCTATTTATTAGAGAAATACCAAGGTTACATTAGTTCTGCCATCTGTAATATGGTAGGTTCTACATTATCACACGTAACAAAATGACCAGGGGTTTGGAAAAAGAAAAAATAATTCCCCTCCCCTCTCTGCTCCCAGCACACATGGTGCCATTAAATACAGAACCTTTCAGGAGAGATCATTGCTTGTTTGATGCAGTGGATGGAAATACTCATTTCAATCAGGTAGTCAACCTTCAAAGGAAAGGATCATCAGGAGGAATGGGAGAGACCTTGATATATCAAAACAAGCCTTTAAATAATAAACACACGTCAAACCCAGGGCTTATCCTGCATATAAAGCATAAGGACTATGAGCAAGTCAATGTGAAAGATATTTACAAGGCTATTTTCTATGCAACACAAAACTGGCTACTTTTGCACTCATATATAAGGTATATTTTCATCATGAATCACAAATAAATAGTTTCTCTTCTCATGAATCCAAAAGAGGATTTCTGGTTTTAGTCCCGTATTTTGGCACAGAAAATTGACACTTTTTTGAAACTGCCAGCATTATAATGGGTAGGAAGAATCTAGACACCATGAATCTTCTTCAATACACTTAATGGGTTTTGTCTGTCCTCTCTGCATCTCCAGCCCAGCTAGCTCAGGATGAAGAAATGTGAAGCATTCTAATATCGGCTTTCTCTCCCTCTGGGTGTAAGTTTGTTTTTAAACTAGTCAAAGAGAGACTTTCTGCTGACTACAGAGTACTTTTGGATTGTGTTCTGTCCAACTGGGTTATCTTCTTGGACAATCTTTGGAGAATACAGATACAGGTTGCTCTATGCTCCACTTTAGGCAGCAAGCTCTTGACTGGCCAAGCAAAACTAGATCTCGTTTCTTATATTTTATTTTAAATTCCCATAGCTTCCTCCAAAGAGGAAGGAACATTTGACATGTTTTCTTACACAAAAGAAAAACATGTCAAATGTGCCCAGCCTGTGGTCCTGGACCTTTTAAAAGACATTTTACATGTAAGAAAACATTGCTGTGTGTCCCATTCAGAGTAAGTGTCTGGAGAAATGTGATGGTGAAACTATTACAAGTCACAGCAAAATAGATCCTTGGTTAATGTTAAGCGGACTTCAAATGCAAAATAGGTACAGCTTTGGAGGAGATTTAAAGGTTGATAAATAGTGCATATGCCCCAAGCAAAGATACTGAATAGACCTGTGAAATTCTCCCATGAAAGGAAGAAAATATAAGTTGGATGTCAAGGTCAGCATTAATGGAAGTGTGTAAGCACAGGGCATCAATAGCTTCATAGATTATTCATGCATAAAAAGAATAAAGAAACATCAAGGATAGGCTTTGAAAGTAAATATGGGAAGATTTTTGCTATATGAAATGGAAAGAGGGATCATAGACATGAGGTACCATGACAGAGGTGATTGATCAAAGCAGTGGATATTTTTGTAGCCCCATTCACACTGGCCTGAAAGGGAGAAGAAAATGGGATTCTCAATGCCCAAATAAAAAAGGTTCCTCTCTATCACTCCATTTTCTGTTGGCTGTGGGTCAGTTTTTATTATCCATCAGAAGCTATGGCTATTGGATGCACTCCAGGTTGGGGCTTCTGTAATTTCAGCAGAGCAGTAAAAATAGAATGAAGGAAAGAAAAATTGATTACAGCTTGAAGGTTGGATATATAAAACTGATAGAATATTCAGGGATATTCACACTGCCTAACTTTTAGACTAGTAAGTCTAAGTTCAAGCTAGGAAATGATACTCTTGGAGGGTCAGCAGACCTCTCTTAAGTTTTTCCAAATGATGATTCGCAGGACCTGAGTCACATTCCTGTTTGTTTTGCTTTTGTTTTGCCCTCACAAGACACCTTTGAGTAGCTAAGAAGTCCACTGGTCTAATAGTAGCAATCTAAGGTAGGTGGAGTGAACTCTTTTCCTTGTCTCTTTCCAAGCTTCTATTTCATGCACCAACTGTGAGTAAATAGTTTTCATTCAGATCAGATGTTACTTATTACATTTTCTTCTCCCTGAGTGTAGAAAGAAAAGAGAGGAATTTGTAGCATGCATTTCATCTTATTAAATTAGTAGATTATCTGCAGAAACAAGTTTTATTGGGAGATTCAGACATATTGATTGGCTAGACTGAACAGAAAAACACACAGATTAATGTATGAACAACAGACACTGAAGAGTGAAAATGACCATAGAAGATGTTTTCCTCCTGGTTATTTTTGGAGAATTATCTCTGTTTCTCCAGACAGTATTGTATGGGATGCATCCTTCTCACCATGACATGAAGTGTTATACTTGCATAAGCTATTTTACCTTATTAGTCTAGTTCTGCAACAAAATTAATGAGAGAAGAAGTTAGACCTATATTATCTTGAATTTTATTAATTAAAATTTAATAAATAACAACCTCCTTGTCTTCCTGCTACCCTAACTCCAAATCACAATTACATGGAAAATCATGAGATTATTATCTTTCTCCATCTTTGTCTCCCACTAAGCATTAAATTAGTTACACAGAGATAAATTTTCCTGTTGAAAGTCTGAAGAAGGCAGTAGGATCCTTTTTTTTGTGGTCTGTAAACCCAACATTTGAATTCCTAGCATGCACAAAGCAAAACAAGATTTCAGCAGATGCTATGTCTCCTTTAAAATGCCCAGATTTATCCCAAGTATGAAACAGGTCGATATGAAAACAGCTGTTTGAGTGAAAGGGAATATTGGATAGAGCCAAACTCCACTACTCAGACCTTTTTTCCTGAAAAGACCTGTAAGTTACATAAAAGTAGTGATGGGCTGTTTTTGACATGGCACTAGGAAAATGAGTTGCTTGTTGTAATGGGCATGAATTTCAAAACGAAAGCAGGTCTGAGCTGAACTAGCTTTCACCTCTAGAAGTCAGCTAAGAGCCGCAGAACAAAGGCGATTTTCCTATAACATCATATTGTGGGACACATTACCAGATTTTTTTGAGAGGAAAAGACACACGGAGACTCAGTTGAGCATTTTACTGCATATGAGCCTTAAAAAAAAAAAAGTGGATTTTCAGTACTAAAAGGACATCTGAGTGCATTGGGCTTGCAAGTCTCAGAAAAGCCCTTTTTATTAAGAAAAATAATCCCTTTTTATTGTATTGCAGAATCCCATCATCCCACAGTTTCTTATCTTGTCCTTTTTATAAGCATTCCCATGGAATTACAACACCGAAAATAATGAAGTGCTTTATTGAGGTTAGGATGATAATTTCACCAGGCCAGATAGCAGTGGGAGGGTGCTGAGTCTCAGGGTGAGACAGGCAGATCTATTTCCAGAGCAGGAGGGACACCTTCAGCGTGGCTCTCTGCAGCCAGGTAGCATGCTGGAAGGACTGGGAATACAGGAAAAAGACAGGATTGCTAAGAAAAAGATGGGATTGCTGTCCCATGACATGGAGTTGGCAGCACATTCAATAGCCTAGGGAGGAGGATGTAGCTCCTGCAGGTGCTGTTGGCTGTACCGATGGTACGCAGCGATTTCAGAAGACACGGGAAAATGGTGCATCCTTGCTGCTCCCTCACATCCCCAAATGAGCCCTGGCAGGTGACCTGGTTGCAGGTGATCCATCACATCTGTACAGGGACAGATGGCAACTGGCAGCCAGAAAGATTCAGCTGACTTGAGACCCCCTCCCCTCTCCAGTGTGACAGACTGGCAAGGACTTAATGTCCCTTCAGAGATACTTTGAACACTCCCACTGCCCATTAATAGCGCAGATGGGAAAGCATCTTCTGCCTGCCTATATTGCATTGGGACAGAAGCCAGAAGTCCAGACATGAATCAAAGCAATCCAATGGGTTTGCTGAATAATTCCAAGGTGCTCCTTTCCAGCTCTATCCACAAGGTCTTCTGCACGTAGACCTGAAACTGCTCTGTGGGTCACAAATGGGAAGGCTTGGCTCTTAAATGAAGCATTTCTGAGCCAAACACAGTGTTATGCTTGGAGGTGGCTCAAGTTCTGTTGCTTAAGCTCAGGAACACTGAAGGACCCGTCTATGAAAGACAGAGCTGACACGTCTGTTTTGATGCCAGCATAAAAGACACCCATCAAAAATCTTCAGTGTTTGCAATTGCTATGTTATACCTTTTACTTTTGTCCCTATACCCATCTGAGAGTATCATCCCATCATTCCTGCCAGTGCCGTAGTCCACAACCCATCCCAAAACTGATGGAGAGGAGAGGAGANGCTCAGGAACACTGAAGGACCCGTCTATGAAAGACAGAGCTGACACGTCTGTTTTGATGCCAGCATAAAAGACACCCATCAAAAATCTTCAGTGTTTGCAATTGCTATGTTATACCTTTTACTTTTGTCCCTATACCCATCTGAGAGTATCATCCCATCATTCCTGCCAGTGCCGTAGTCCACAACCCATCCCAAAACTGATGGAGAGGAGAGGAGA
>VZTH01018762.1:362102-380406 GCA_013397815.1 Aleadryas rufinucha
GAACATTTTCCTGAGTGATTTTAGCCTGTTCAGTGGACTAACAATGGTGTTGAAACAAAATCTGCTTCTGCTTCATCGATAAGAACAGTTTTGATATTTTTATCCTAACTTTCTCTGTAAAAAATTTTAATGAAGCACACAATGTAGCTGGTAATTTCCTACCAGTGCACATCCATCAAAAAGCTTTGCTCTGAGGCTGTGCTTTCCTGTTCTCTGCTCTGCTGCTCATTGTATTGCTGGAGTTCAGCAAATGTCTACTTGAGCAGATCAAAGCATAATCTTGGCTTTTGTTGCTTCTCTGTGGTTTCTGGTGCTTATGTTAATCCTACTTAAACTAAGTGGTCAGAGATTTGGGAGATTTGAAATACAAAATAGATTCTAACCTTGAGATGGATTAGGGTTGTCAGATGACACAGAACTGTCATGTAGGACTAACATTATGAAAACAAGAGCTGAAAATACTGGTTTAGTGCAGCTGACAACAGGGATTTATCCTAAAAGAGACATGGATGTGTTTGATTAAAGCAGCTCCTTAGTGAATATGTAGCCTGAATGCCTTGCAAGGTTACTGATTATGTATCTTAAGTCAAAGAGATGGCTTCTTCCCCAGGAGATTTGTTTTTTCAGCCAGTAAACACAATAGTCTTCAGAACATGGATACAGTCTTTCACAAAAGCACTTTATTTTGTGTGATAAGGGGAGGATTAACTTGCATTATAATTACATATATATGACTTTTTCTTCAGAAAACCTGCTTGTGTTGTGGGTTATTTTCAAACAATAACGAAAAACTTATTTACTAGGGTCCAATGGGGCAATCTAAGCCTCTCAAAGGGGAGAGGACACTCAATTTGCTCTTGTTGACTTATTCAGAGGGCAGGGACATGTTGACATTGTAGACTATGGGTCTTGGTTGAATGAGTGGTCAGAGGCTGGTTTGTGGACAGATGTTACTGTGCAGCTGGCCAGCAGAAACCACACTCAGGAAAAACGGTTTCTGAACATTTCAAAAATATTTCTGGGCTGATTTGTCTTTTAATTATGAAAATGTTTTCCAGGTTTTTTTCAACACCTTTTTTTTTTTTTTAGTATCATCCCATTTTGACATAGAAATGTTTGCCATGACCAGCCTTCATCCCACTCTAAAGAACAGGACTTTGTATGGTTTTATCATCAACCAGTAGAAATTAGTATCCACCACAGACTTAAGCATTTTCTGGAAGCTTGTGCAGTTGTCACTTCCCTTACAGTCCATATCAGAAATGAAATGACAGTGGCATCAGAAATGACAAGGTATGTGGCAACTAAGGAAGTGATCTCCAAGTCCTTCCATCCCCTCCGTGGTGCTGCAGGGGCACCCATGAGCCCAGCAACCCTCACAAACACGGGCAGGAGAGCAGTCACCTCCCAAAGACCTGCAACAGGCATGAACTAGGACTGACGCGTGCCTCCTACGACCACACATAACTCATGTCTAGCCTTGGATTCATGGGTTCAGGGAGAGAGAAACCTGGGGAAAGGCAAGGCAAGGAAGGCTTGGCTCTAAATCAGGTGTCTCAGTACATATTTGTTATCAGGCTGGAGAGCAGGCATTTACTTTGTTTTCCTTTTGCTTTCAAGCGTGAAACCACCAAGCTGTGCTGGAGCACCCCTCTTATCCCTCCTCTTTTTTTGGTGGACTGTGAATTCAGTTCTTGAAAGAGAGAACCATCCTCTCTTTACAGTACAGGTAGATCCAGGTCCATGTGCCCCTGGTCATGCTTGCAGTTTTCTGTGTAAGAAGCACATTTTTGTCCAAGATACTTATTTCCTGAGAAGCCAAATTCAAGCATAGCTGTTTCTTGATATTAAAAAAAAAAAAAAAAAAAAAAAAAAAAATAAAAAACCCCACAACAACTCATTTTTTTTAGGGGGGTTTTTTTTGTGGGGGGNCTGGAATGAGCTACATGATAGGTCCTTGTCTGTTGATGATACTGAAAGCTTGTACAGAATCATTGTTAAGCTCATCCAAAAGAAAAATTTGTCTATAAACCTAGTCTGTCTCTAAACGTAAAAAAAAAAAAAAAAAAAAAAAATTAGAAACCCATCCACAACTGACCTTTTGTACTGGGAGCATTATTATGGTGGAGGGCAAAAAATCTATTCTCTGCTTTTTTAGTCTGGCTTCCCCTTCAAGAAACAGATCTGATAAAATGCAACAAAACAATACCTGCAGAGAGGGCTCCCATCCTCCTTATTCTCTGAAGTTTTAAAGACTGACAGCTAAGTAGTCTTTTTCAGCCTTGCTGCTGCTGTATAGCTAGTTTGGGAAGCAGAGGGATAATGAGGTATCAAAGTAAAGGAAGGAGCTACTTACATGAAACAAAATTGCAAACTGCATAGAAGAGAGAATATTTATGACAGAGTTGTCTCCAGTCTGCAGACAATTAATTATCATAATCTCTGTTCTTGGCAAAAGAACAACCTGCAGAGAAGACAGGGATCCGGAACACACCCCAGCTCTGTACTTGCAGCAGCCCATTACCTTTCCCAAACATGGGCACGAGCTCCTCGAGCTCATGCTTTGGGACAGCAGCTGCTCTCTGCCCAGTTGCCATCTCTAAGAGTGAAGGTAGGGATGTGACAGAGCTGAGGACCTCTCTGTCACCTCACTTCTACAGTGTGGAAGCACAAGTGCTAAAGACTCTTACCTTCAAAACACACTTTGAGAATGAGCTGGGTAAGCGTTTTCTTCTAAACTTTTTTCATCTTCTCCCAAGCATTCTTCATTGAAGCTCTCTTTTGGACGAATAAACAGTAAGTTGGAAATATTTTCCCTGATGATATATAAGCATCCTTAGCTCCTGGTACAAAATCTGATGGATGAATCATTACCAAACCATAACGGCTAAGTGGCAATGCTAAAAAACAACTGTCTTTATTGATCCTACTGTTCTTCTCCAGACTACAGGAACAAAAAGGATTTAAATCATGTTTGCTAACATATTAATATCCTTTAAGCAGCTGTTATCACCTCATGTAGACAAAGAAAATCATATTGGAAAAGATATAATGTGGTCATGATCAATTAGGCAACAGATTTACACTCTGAAGGTTCAGGGCCAGACGCTTCCTAATTTAACATAACTCTCATAATTTCACAGAGAAAGGAACACCATAGAAGTATCAATATAGTAAAACAAATTTATTTTATAATGACAAAGTTCCTTTTATGTCTGCTAAGGTGACAATCATGTCAGTCAGAGATGCAGGACCAAAGAAAACATTCCTCTGAATATCTGGGCAAGTTGTCAATACTTTCAGCCTTTATGTCTCTGCTTTCAAGTGTAAATAACAGCTTTCAAATCTGACTGCACTGCTCAAATACTAAATTCTGTTCATTCACTTGGAAACTAAACTAACTATTAAGGATGTTTTCCAAAGATCACTTAAGTCAGTGGACATTCCCAATGGTCATCTGGAAATAAAAACAATCCCATGTAATGAGTAAAACCTCTTTAAGAATGAACACAATTTGAACTGTACATGTGAATCACATTCCCTTTCCCTTCTTTAAGAAGTATCAGCAAGAAATTCTTGAAAAAAAAGATGATAATGCACTATCAGATAAATTATTTAAGACAGGTCCTTCAACTAGCTTTGCTTATAAGGATTAATTACTAACTTTGAGGATGAAAAGTTTGGTAACAGGTATTATTAATTGCTATAGCTAAAAATTTATTGTCTCATTCATGTAATACAGAATGACTATTTTTAGTTCTTAGACTAAGGAAAACATATTATTTATATTATGATAAATACAAGCAAGCTGTAATTCAGGTTATATTGTAAAACATTCTTAATATAGGGCATGCCTCCTTCCTTTAACTCGAGGACAAGGCTTGCACTGATTTTAGCAGTGTAGGTTTAAGTCTTAGATCAAAATGGCCTTCCAGTGTGAAATTTCAAATGATGTTAGGTTTCAGGCTTTCTGAATTATCTGTGCAGCTTTTCTTTGATGTCTTTTTATACATTTTTGAAAGGGAGTCTTTGAAATGTGTACATGGATGAAATCTTTGTATCTGTCATCTTGTTTTTGTCATTTGCTATCTTTTAGATCAGGGTCTTTTTTTCCTTTTTTTTTTTTTTTTTTTTTTTTTTTTTTTTTTTTTTTTTTAAATGAAAGAATCTTCCAATCTAAGGAGAACAAAATAAAAGGGGAGTAAAATTAACCCTACAGTCCACCTTAGGCTGTCACTACAACTAACTTTTCCATTTCATCACACCTTCTTTGTTTTCTTATTTATGCATATGGAGACATGTTTTGGTTTTTGTTTTTAAATATTCAACCATTATTAGGGCAATCCTATGGTATCTTATGGGTCGCCAGTAATTTGTATTTTATGTCTGATTACCTTCCCTTTAGACTGTTGATTAAAAAGTGGAACATAAACCTCTTACACAATGGATGGATGATACTGAAATCAAGATAAAAGAAAATTATCAGTGACAATACTTTGGTTATGAGTTAGATGCTTCCATCAGTAAGAAAACATGATTTTGTTACTACTTGTTAGTATTCATATCTTAGAGGCTGCCAAAGAACAAGTTCTACCACTGCAATTCTGACTCCCACTTGTAATATTAACCTTTCATTATCCTCTTCGAGAACCTTGTCTCGTCACAATTGACTGCCATGCCAGATGCAGAGAAATACTTACTCTGGGAAGAACTTTATGATGAAGAGACGTGGGCAGGTTTAAAATCCTAAAGGGAAGCCTTGTGTATTGTAATGTGTGTATTATTGATCTGTGGGAATAGTAAGATACAAAACCTTTGGACAAAATAGTTAAACTAAGAACTGTTCAGATTAGTTATCCCACACTATTGGAACTGTTTGGGAAAAAAAATCCCTGTCCATAAGGAGCGTAAAAATCAGAGATTTTTCATTCCAAAATGCATGAAAACCCTCTCAGAAATGTTAAAATAACTTGTAAATAAAAATGGCAACCTTTGTTTTTTGGAAAAGAACCAAAATAGCCAGCGTTTCTTTATATCATATTTTGTTGGAAGTCATTTCATTTCGAGCTTGTCAAGATATTTTTGTTTTATTTTAATCTGAATGCTGAATAACCTTAGCAAATCAGGAACATATATATGGCTTTCAAGATGTGAAATAGCTATAAAGAGAGAATAGAAATTCTTTTGACCAATTCGTATATATAGACCAATACAATATATATGATATATAAAAATAAATATGGAAGTAATATTTTAGCCAATTTATATTTTCTATATAAATATTTAATCTAATTCTATATAGATTAGTTTAAATTATACCTTTATTTGTAAATAGCATATATATTATGTTATTATCTATAAATTTATATACATGAATTGGTCATAAGAGTACCCATTTTTTATATAGAAGCAGTATTATTGCCTTATTTTTGGATCTCATCCAACATAGTAAGCATTTTTTTCAAATGTTGTCTATTTTGTTTTTCAGCCCAGCGTTTTAATGGATGCAAATGTGGCATGAATAGCTCACAAATGATTAATGGATAATATTAAAAGATATAAATAACAAAAGCAATTAAAAAAGCCATGATAGATTGTCTTTCTCATAAATGAAACCACTTTTGCTTTATGCACTATGCTTTAGCGATTAAAAAGGTTATTGTACATTGGGAAAAAATTGATATAAACTCCCATATATTAGAAAAAGAAGCAAATGAAATAACACAGTTGACAGTACAAAACTATCTGAACGCATTTTAAAACATACAGAGGATTCTGTAGGGAAGGGTTAACAAATCAAATTTGCTGATATGAATCTTACTGACATTAGAATTATGTCAATAAACAAACTGGAAGAATACTAGAAAAAAGTATTAACTCTGAAGTTGTGAAGTCTCTGAATCCTCTTTGTATATCCTGAAGGATGCATTGCTGAAGGGATCAAATCACTCTCTCAGTTCTAAGCAATCCTTGGCCAACTCGCATCAAGTTGAGGCCTGCCTGATAGAGTCATAGCCAACTTCTTTAGTGCAAAAGCAAGTCAGAATAAGGCTCATAAAACTCTGACATGCTGTGGAAGCTCTCAAAGTTGAAATTAAAAGGAAGATTTAAGCAAATAAGTAATATGTGCGTTTCCATACCCTTGAATTTACTCAATAGCGTAACAGTCACTATTCTGTAAGACTGGGGTATGGGTAATGGGACATTAGTTAGTTACACACAGTTTCTGAAGTACTTTCATACAGCAAGAAAGTTCGACAGTGGTCAAATTTCTTTCAAGAGAGTTGTTTTTATTCCTAAAGTCGTGCACAGGTAGCGAGAGTCACTCACAGACTGCCAGAAGTGTTGCACCACCACAGTATGAGCAGTGTGCTCCCATGGGCAGGCAAAGAGAACAAGTTTTGGGCTCTGAACCTGAAGAAATGCTCAGTCATCTCTTCAGAGAGATCTGTAATTTGTTCGATGCAAAGTACCTGAAAAATTCTGTAAGGGTCAGAGCAAGCAGCAGCAGCATGTGGCCTCTGGGAAGGGATTTACATGGCAAATGCTAATTATTACATGCCAGTGAATTTAAAAGCAAGAAGTCTTTTTCCTTTCTGAGCTGGTGCAGTTATCCCCAGGAAGCTCAGGTACCTTGCCTTGCCAAACTGCCCCTTCAGTAAGAGGCCTCAGTACCTTGCTCTGAGGTTAAAAACAATGCCCATCAGTCTAAGCCACCACTTCCTGGCAGGACTCAAAGGAAGAAGTGGCCAGTCTGGTCCAGGCAAGGACAGATGTGCGATTCCTAGCCTGCCCTGTCACTTGGCACCCTTCCAGAGCAAAGCAAGATGTGTAGGGGCTGCAATCGGGTGGACCCCACTGTGCTCCAAGCGTGGCTGAAGTGGGCACATTCAGGGGGCTAGTCATACTTGCCAGATGCCTGGCTTGAAAGGACACGCCATTTCTTACCTTCTGGATCACAGCCAAACCTGGGACACCCCTCTCAAAGAAGGAATAATTTGCAGATTCTGGTTTCTCCAATATTTTACACAGCAGGACCCTAGAGGGATGTGACAGCTGATAAAGAAATGCTGTGTTCTTTTGAATCCTTCACAGCTTGGATGTGTGTTGTTGCTCTGCTTTCAAAAGTGCAGCAGCTTGCTACTTCTATGGTGAATTGTACAGCTAAAAACTCTTCCTAGCTTTTGATGAATGCTCTTTATAGCTGTTTCCTCATCTTTTGATCAATGCTTTCATAAGAATAGATAAATATTGTAGTATTTTATTTTCTTGACACAATCTTTGTTACATGAATGAGGCAGTAACTTTTAATGTCTTGTGCCTCCTGTGAATTATAGAAATCTGCTTTTAACTTTCTGACCTTTTTCAGTGGGCTGTGTTTCCAACAGAAGGCCATTCTACTCTATTTTATCAGCTTCACTTAATTTGTGGGGAAGGGACAGGCATGTTCAAGCGCAAACAGTAGAAAGTACTTACTCTTTTGTGCTTACAGGATGGTATTTCATGAGTGATATACAGCATTAACATCCTGATGCTCTAGCAGATGAGAAAATAGAAGATCATACCAGCAGAAATGTATTCCCACAGCAACAACAGAATGCAGCACATTCCTACTGCAGGTTTGTTATGAAGCTGAGACAGAAAATCCTGCACTTCCTCCTAGATGAAAACACAAATATATCCAAATATCTTCTCATATAAATGTAACCAGTGGTTGTATTTTCTTGAGTGCCTTTAAATAGCAACAGTAACAACATAAATAACAAACAACGCAATTTTAAGACCTATTACCTAGAGTCCCCTTACCTTAACCAAAGAGTAACATTACTTACTTAATGGACTAACTCCAAAGATTACTAGGGTTTTTCTCAGGGATCAACCCCTTAATAACAGTATTAATAAGGGGTTATTTTGGCATCATTTGGTCAGCTCTATACCGGAATCACAAGTTGAGATAAAATATACCATGTGATGATCCTCAGATGTGAGTCTCATGGTTCGTATGCTAACATGAGGCTGATCTCCAGAGATCTCTTCCAACCCTAAACATTCTGTGATTCTGGGATTCTCTAAAAGTTCTTCTCTAACACTAAAAAGAATTTCCTGTCTATTGATTGTCATTAGAAGAGGGAGCAATGTTAAAAATTAATGTGCTACTAAATTAATTAATTAATTAATTAATTAAAGTGCTTTTACCCTTCTACTTGAAACAATCCAATTTGTCATTTAACAGAAGTTCAATTCACACTGAATGTAAGATATGAGGTTTAGAGATTCAGGGGTGGTTCATATTCCTAAACATTAGAGTAAATAGTAGGTAGACTACCAAACCTCACAGCCTGTGCTTTCTTACCCTCTTCAGTATGCGTTTGAAAAGACTTTGTACAGGGAAGTCCATCAAATTCCTAAAACAAGCCATGGGACAGAAAAATGAGCTCATCGTTTATAATTTTAATTGTAGAGCTTAGCACTTGCAATCAACCACTCACCCAAAAACAAACTCTGTGCTGCCTGTTTGCTTTTAGCCACTGCACAATTAGCACTCCATCAAATATTACACCTGCAGTGCCTTTTTCTTTCAATCTGTTGCTCAGTCTTTCAGTCTCCCTTCACCTTAAAGTGTGCTCCAGATTTTCTTTTTCTCTTTTTTCTTCCTTAACAGTTTCAAGTTTCAATAACAGTTATTGACAGCAGTCTAAGGCTTAAGACTACTATTTATTTTCAAACTAGACATGAAAGGATTTTTCAAACATGCATAATTACACAGCCATTGTGATAGAAAAGAACAAGGACACAATGGTATTTTGCCTGGTGTATTTTCCTGCATTCCAGATACCTACGGATAGATAGGCTAGATCTGTATTTGTGTACCCTTTCTGGATTTTTCTTCAATAAAATGTATGTAATATTTTTTTGGCACTAATTCTCAGTTTTCCACAGGAAATCTAAAGCATAAGCACTCCTACCCTGTGCTGCTACATCCATGTGGTTAATGCTATAGAAGTGGAGTGTAGGTGTTTGGACAGTACTTCCCCATCTACAGCTCCAGCACTTTATTTAGATAACCCACCACATACCCCAGTTTCCCAATCGTCTTTCATCCCTTTTTCTGATGTTAATGTGGATGTGTTTGGCTGGCAAGATGCACAGGTAGAATGCTCACATCTGCTGGAGCCCAAGTGACATACCTTTAGTAAAACCCATTGAGAGGGAAAAACATATTGGGTGTTTATTTAAAGGTTGTTGAACCAAGCTCTGCATCCACAACATTAGCTGCTAATATTATTTCCCCAGTCTACGGCTTTAGGAAAGACCTTTACAGGAAAATTTACTGCACACTGCTTTAATTCCTTGTAAACCAAAAGCAAACAGTTTAATCCTTGCTGGCATTACTTGCACTTTCTTTGTCAGAGGGAAACAGAGAGGCATAATTAACTGTCATGTTTTGCATGGCCAACAGGCTCACAGAGAAATAAAATAAATGAGGGAAAACGTGAAACTTAAGGCCTGGTGCTGCCCCCATAACACATCCCAGACTGAAGCTTTTAATTTTAATTTGGATGATGTCTTCTATTCATGAGGGTCTCCCAGTAAGGTCTCAAAATAGAGGTCTTTTATTCCTGTCACCAACACTCTCTTCCGCCTTGCTTAAACAACTTCAATTTGAACCTTAAAAATGGCATTTGAATCTTCTTAAAAATTAGTGTAATGAAGCAAGGGGAACAAATCACATCTCTTCCAAAAGTCTGCCACAGCTTTTTTTTTTCAAACATCAAAATCTCTTATTTTCTATACACCAGATGGCAATGTCTTCAGACAACTCCCAGCCTTATAATGACAGAGCATTGTGGTGCTACATGCACCCCTGATTTAAATCCCAAACAGTCTGGGTTTTTATTCAGATCATCAGAAGAGGATGTTCCAGTAGAGAAACAGCCAGACGACTGCCTCACATCTTTAAATCTGGAGACTATAACAACATATGCCACAGCCAGTTTGGACTGCTGCTGGGAGAGGTGGCCAAGTTCCCAGTTCTCTGCAAAGAGTTCTTGCACCAGGCAACTATACATAAGACAATAAATTTTTACTGTATTTATGTAAAAATGAAGGACAATTCATCATCTTTCAGGATTAGATTTGTATTCAGGCCTAATTATCAATGGTATAAAATGACTATTAAGAAGCTGTCATGAATTTGTGTGCCTGACAGACATGAGAAAACAAAAGATGTAGGAAAAAGAGGAAAAGAAACTTTCATATTTTTGAACCTGATTCAGTGCATTAGGAACATCACAGCAGGTTCCCTCTTGAGCAAGGCATGACTCACCTCCCTTGCCCACACCTACTGCCTCTCCCCTGCACGACATTAAATAAGCATCTGCAAAAGTGCTAGTTACTAACAGAAATTCAATTCATCACACAGAAGAGTGAAAAGAAATATCAATCTTTTTAAGCTTTTGTGTTTCTTCTTCCAGCCCCCACCACCTCTTTTTCTGGCTCTTAATTTGAATAGATTTGCATTTGAGGACCTTTCAGGGAAGATAAATTGAATTAGGTGCCCACATGTGATTGACATTCACCATACTGGTTTGAAAATTGCCACAAAAGACATTGAAGAAATCAGCACATCTGATTCTTTTTTGACACCTTTCTTTCTTTTCTTACATCATTTTCCTCCTGCTCCAATCAAAGACTTTCTCCTCTTGACTTCTGGATTGTCTTTCAACATCTCCTGCTACAGTCTCTCCTGTTCTGGGCTCCCAACTATGATCTTAAAATTTCTTGTTTGCTTTGGTTCTATCACTCTTCATCTTATAACTATCTATAACTGTTTACTACTATATTATGTAACTTACTCTCTAGTTACCCCTGCTGTTAAACATGGATGTCTTATTTTTAGGTGTAAATTTTTACCTCCCAGGTTTGGGAGCTTTTCAAATGTTTTTAAAAGAGAAGACTTCTCTTTGATAGCAGAGACAAGTCTGCTGCCTTTTATGCAGACAAAGTGGGAATTAAAGGCATCCATAGACACAAGTGGAGACCTGAGTCTGATCTCCAAGGCCACTAACAGAGTACTGCAAATAGTGAACACGTGTTGGAGACTGGGTAGGAGATGTCAAGAAGAACAGGTCAATACAGAAAAACTCAGAGAAAACTACTTGTAGGAAAGAAATTGTAGATTTACTTATATAATTAGGAGTCAAGAGACGTGTTGTTTGAAGCTCTGCTACTAGAAATAACTTTAGAGTCCCTGACAAGGAAGACAAATATCCTGGAGAAGCTTCAATGTCAGAGCAAATGGCTAAGCAGGCCAGGTCTACAGAATATTTCAGAAAGGACATATTTGGACATATTTGCTCCACTAAACATATCCAAGAAGGGGGAAACCTTGTTTAACTTGTGTGTGTCTGTGTGTATAAGGCATCTGTGACACCCAAAGATGGCAATGGCTTGGGTGAGATGAGCACTTACTTCT
The DNA here is from genome assembly GCA_013397815.1 of Aleadryas rufinucha. NCBI lineage: Eukaryota > Metazoa > Chordata > Aves > Passeriformes > Aleadryas > Aleadryas rufinucha. The sequence goes on from VZTH01018762.1 coordinate 373,579, forward strand.
CTGTTCCATTATCCAAGGCACCAGTCATTGAGTGTAGTGAGCCTGATGAGAACAACGTCACAGGTTATCCCTCTCGCTTTCCTCAAAGGAAAGGCATTTTATTACTTTCATTATAACATATTTAATACATTCATTAAATACAGGAGAATCACAAGAATTTCTTGTCCTACACATGTTCCCTACACACCTGCCCCCATCCCTAGCCCTTCCTTTGCCATCAGAGATTTTTAAAAAGTCTTCCCTTCCATTTAGAAGACACAGCTGTTTCCTGAGGAGGAACACACACATGAAATACATCAGAAAAAATATGACTTCAAGAGTCATTAGAATCTTCAAAAGACATCTCAATTACTTATTTAGTGAAGAAAGCAAAGGGAATAGTGTGAAGAAAATAAGTGAATTAAAATGAGGAAATCAAAGAGAAACCAGCCTAGTGGAATCCCTGTGGTCTTTCTTTACTCGTTTGTTATTACTTCTTAACAAATGTATTTGAACCACTTTTGTCTATTGTAATTCTTCAACGATATTCCATTAGGATGTGAGAAATCATCATTTAGGCATGGAGAATATGTTTCATTTCATTTTATTTCATTTCATTATTTAGTACATTTGGAAGAGATTTATCACAATTAATCTCAAAAGGAAGAAAATGAATTAGATACCTTTGGTGTAAATCAGCTTCGTAGGTGATGAACTCAGCAGTCTGGCTAATTAGAAAGGCAAGTTGCCACAACACGAATCCTCCTCTCTAAAACCTTCATTTAAAACCCTATTCCTCTTCAGGACTTTAAATTGAAACGTATACTTAACTTTAAGTTACACATGAGCTTTAACACCTGAGCTGAGAACAGATGAGAAAGATGACAGATTTAGGTACATTGAAGTGCCTTTCTGAGGTCTAATTTTTTTATATTAGAGTGGCCATCATTCTACCCTCCAACCACATACAGTTTGTTAATGTCTTTATACCTTTTTAAAGGTATAAAACTTTATACATCTTTATAGCTTTTTTTTTTTAAATTTTATTTTTTGCAGTTTCTAAGGACATTATTTGGCTGGCGCTGCTCGCACCAGAATCCCCAGTTCATGCAGACACAGCCTTTATCCTTCTGGGGCCCCCACCACAAGACATCCTTTGCAGCTCAGTGATGTTCCAAGACTGCATCCATCTTGAAGGTGGTGCTGGCCCCTGGAGCCCAGTGTGGCTGCCAGGTGAGTGAAAGCAGTGCAAACATTCACAGCAGTTCACAGGTCACTGATGCCTGATCTTAATGAACTCGAATTGGTATTTCTTGCTGATGGCAGATCTTAGTGTACAGCGTGGTTTATTTACAGGAACCAGTATGCATACTTATAATTTTAAGTGAGGCCTAAGATGGCGTGAACGCGACACTTCAGTTGTAACAGATCCTCAGCAGGTCTTGAGACAAAGAAGTCCATGAAATTATGTGACATTTACACTGGACTTAATCTGAATACTCCTTAAGATACAGCACTTTCACCTTTCTTGCCTGATGCTTGGAGGCCAGGGATGTTCTCCAGTCTGAAGGCAATTTTCAATAATTCTGTATTATCCTGTAATGGGATGAAATATTGTGAACAATGTAAGTGAAAATTTTTGCCTGGCTTCAATTTTGCCCCCAAAGGATATTTACTGCAACAAATAATGTGACATACACCTGGCTTGATCAAAAGAAATCAGTTTTTGATATTGAGGATACAAGAAAAATTCTTCCTTCCCTGTCTACAACACATTTTACATGCAATTTCATTTATCTATCCCTTGCCAAATACAAAACTTTCTGCGTTATGAAAAGGTTTTGCCTTACTCTTCCTCTTCTTATCCACCCCACTAAGTGGTACTGAAACTGCAGGGTGGGCCAGAATGGCTGCTTAGCAGCTTGACCAGTGGCCAACTTTTATTTGGAATGAAAAAATTTACTAACAACTTGATTGTAATAATTGTGCTTCCAATTTCTTTGAACCAGTACACCATTCCAAAATGCAGGATCCCAATTTTAATTAAAAATTACTTAAACAATGTCTAAATTGGCGAGATAAACTGAATCCCTAATGTGAAGTGTTCTTTGTGGTTAATGAACCATTCCCCTGACAGTAAAAGCTTGGTACAAAATCACTGGTGTTCATAATGTGGTCCAATAATAACACTGTTCATTATAATGATGATTATTTCTTGTTACAGTACCGCTTAAGGGGAAAGATGATTCATTAATAAATTTCCATTATTTTTTCTAATTCTGATAATTACTGCCTTTCTATTTTGTACCAGCATGATGTCTAGATTCAAAGGTTAAGCAATGAGTCCTAAATATCTGGTAGACTTACTGCATACCTCAGGATAATGTATTCACAGAAATTTAAGAATGACACAGAGTTGTTCTATCAGTCCCTGAGGTTTTCTGCATGAAATATGGACTGAGTTTATGATATATTGCATCAAAGCTGATGCTAGATCTTTTTAGCTTTCACTCATGGGAGAATTATTAACACAAAAGGCTTGAAAATAATATGGAAAAATGAGAGTAAAGGGACACATTTTCTGTGGAAATATTCAGCTTTTCCAGAAGTGTTTAGGTTGGAAAAGACCTTTAGGATCATTGAGTTCAACAATGAACCCAGCATTGCCAAGTCCACCACTAAACCACGTCCCTGAGTGTCACATTTACAAGTCTTTTAAATACTTGCAGGAATGGTGACTCTACCCCAACCCTGGGCAGTTCTAGTGCTTGACAACCCTTTCAGTGAATAAGTTTTTCCTGATATTCAATCTTAACCTCCACTGGTGCAACTTAAGTCATTTCCTAATATCCTATCACTTGATACTTGGAAGAAGAGACCACAGAGGTCACCTCACCACTCCCCCCCTCCCCACCCCCAGCTACAACTTGCTTTCAGGTAGATGTAGAGGGTGATAATGTCCCCCCTGAGCTTCTTTTTTCCAGGTTAAACAACCTCAGACATTGGGCTGACTCTAAGTGTGATTTTAGCCATGGACAAATAAGTGTGTAAGCAGTAGAATATGTGACTAATAAATCATTAATTTGCTTGTGCAATACCTTGATTAGTGCATGAGGACAGCCTTCCTCATGCTGAATATACACAGTAGGAGCCAGGCTTGCTGAATAGTTCATCACATAGAAACCTCCTTTATTGCACTTTTGATCAACTTAATTCAAATGGCTTGATTATAAAACTGCCTTAAAATCAGGGATATTTTGATATGTAATGTGCTTTAAATAGATGCATACATAAAGTACCATGTATTGCTGAGTCTTTACAGTGCAGTAACAGGAAAGCAGTGTGTAGTTATTGACACTGTTTCCAAAAGGATAAATTGGATCTCATCTACTACAGAATAGATGGAGCACAGGTGAAAATGGACAAACAGTTTTAGACTAAGAGACCTTCTTGCTAAAGGATCTGTCCTCAATGCCTAGAGTCATTCTAGCCTGACAATTTGCTAGCCCTTTTTGAAACTACAATCTACAGCTTTTAGATTTTCCAAAATAATATGCATATCTCCTCCCAAATTCCTTTAGCTAATGACTCAGTTAAACGAGGTTTCTTCCCACTGTTATGTAACATGAAGTGGCCTGGTTAGATTAGTCTGAACTGTCCAGCCAAAGCATTCACTTGCAAAGCAGTCACACACACAAAAAATACACAACTGTCTGTATTTACTTCAGTGACTTCCTAATCTCATGGACGATATGTTTTAGAAATTCTTAGGGGTATAAAGAAATGCCATCTCTGGCAGGAAACCTATTGATGGTGGCATGAAAATATAGCATAAAGCGGAGAAAAAGTAAAGTGTGACTGTGTGAGTTCAGCTGTGAAATCACAAAGCAGCTAGGTCAGGTAAGACCACTAGCTCTCTTACTCATATATGCCCCTGGCTATCACCAGATGCTTTATATAAAACAAGATATTGGCAAGAGATATCTCAAAAAGTAATTAGCTTGTATTTCAGAAATAATATAGTGTCAGACTGCCGTGGACTGGAGTGCTGAGCACCTTCAGCTTCTTTGGCTTCAGTCGGGAGAGGAGGAAGCAGAGTGCTGGCAGGCAGCCAGTGTAAGGTCTTGGTCTGAAGCCATTTGTGTAAATATAAAGCAAGAGAGGCTATGACTTCCAACTTCAAGACATTAACCAGTAGGTATGGTTCAGTATATGTACTAACTATAGGCCTGAGGCTAAACACTGAAATCCTTGAGACAAATTCTTGCAGATTAATAAAATAATGAAATATGACAGACACTTAAAGCCTTCCACAGACATAAAACAGTGAAAAAAATCTTGGTCTGACATCATTAACATAGCTCTTCAAAGAAGTTTTGGATCAACTTGGAAAAATTGAAAAATGGCTTGTCACACCCCTTTTTGGAGATTGTTTCTAAACCTGCAAAATCGTACTCAACACCACCGAAGTAGCCCAGACTATTTCCTCAGAGACCTCTAAACTGCACCAGAGTCTAGCTGTTCTAAAATTCCATGTGGGAATTTTAGAATTTTTCATTCTTTTATTTTTTCTCAAATATTACAAAACCTTCGATCTCCTCATCAACTTCATGAATGTCTGTCCTAGCAGTAGCCTGTAGAATAAGTAAAATCCTCTTCCCAGTAGGCACAGCAATGCAAGATATTTCCAGTATTTTGCCTGTCCTCTATCATTGTGACCAAGATGAAAAACTGAGAGGAAATAGACCTTATAAATGTTAGATGTCATTGTGATGTGCCACTGCTGTAACAAGACCACTTGTTTGGGTATCTTTTGGTCTTTGGAGGGCTGAAAAAGTCCCCTGGATCCACCTGATCTGTCTGACCAAGTCAGCACTCCATTGCAACTTCTCTGAAACATATTAACATGTTTTCAATATACCAAGATATAGCAGCAATATAATGCCAGTGTATTAAACCTAATTTGAGTCTGAATTTAATCCACAACTCATCTTGCCTTACTGAGGCTTTAGAATTCAATTCTTTTCCTTATTTTTTTAAAGAAAGTATAATGTCATTGCCATTATAAGCACACAGCACATGCATTGATCTTTTCCAACTCCATTTAAGTTAATGGAAAACTTACTATTAATTCTGTTTGGAATTTACTCAAACCCTGTGAAGAGAAATGAATTCTTGTCCACCTTCAATTTTTTTTAAAAATGCTATCATATGTTCAGGGCAGAGGCACATGCTCAATTTTTCTAGTGGTGTATTCATTACCTGTAGAACCCAAAGCTGATTGGTGGACCTTAATATAGGCTCAAGAACTCACAAGTAAGTCTATAAAATGGCCTATGCATTCATCTTTTCTTGATGGTAAATATTTATGCCAGTGGCATTGTAAATACAATTTCAGTGGGTAACTGAGAAACACGTAGCATGCATTAGAACTAATAACTTATGACTTGTTATTTGAATACTACAGTTAGGGCACGTTTTGGATAATTGTGTCTAACAATTTCCTACAATTCACTACAGTGGTTTTCTGTAATAGAGTCTCTTATCTCACAGTTGCCTGGAGGGAAGGGCTTTGAGGGGAGAACACTTGAAAGAAAGGCTTCTAGAACCACATTCTTGCAAGTTTGCTGGTTTAGGCTGAGATAATTTTCTTCACTGTAGCTCGTATGGGGCTGTGTTTTGGATTTGGTGTTTTGGTTTAGCACGGCCTCGCTTTTGGTAGCAGAGGGGGCCACAGAGGTAGCCTGTGTGAGCAGCTGCTGGAAGCTTCCACAATGTCTGGCAGAGCCAATCCCTGATGGCTCTGAAGATGGACATGCTGCTGGCCAAAGCTGGGCCAATTAGAGAGGCTGGTAACACCTCTGTGATAATATATTTAAGAAGAAAATCAAAACAAAGTGCATGCAGTTTTTTCTTCTAGTCAGAGAAGAGGAGGAGGTGAGAACATGTGAGGGAAAATAACATGGTGACACCAAGGTCAGTGAAGAAGGAGGGGGAGGAGTTGTTCCAGGCGCTGGAGCCGAGGTTCCTCTGCAGGCCATGGGGATGGTGCAGGCCATGGTGGAGCAGCTGTGCCCCTGCAGCCCATGGGTCCATGGGGAGTGCAGAGATCCACCCGCAGCCCGTGGGGGAGGTGCCCACACCAGAGCGGGTGGATGCTTGGAGGAGGCTGTGATCCACTGGAAGACCCAGTGGAGGAAGAGGGCCCTTGCTTCCAGGCTGGAGCAGCCTGTCCTTGGAGGACTGCACCCCGTGGGAAGAGAGACCCACGCTGCAGCAGTTTTGGGAGGACTGCTGCTTGTGAGAGTGGACCCACGCTGGGAAGTTCACAAACTGTCTCCCGTGGGAGGGACCCCATGGTCTCACAGGTGAAGGCTCCTCTCCCTGAGCAGTGAAAGAAAACCTCGGGTGATGAGCTGACCAAAACCTCCACCCCTCTGTCTCCCTGCACTGTTGGTGGGAAGGAAGGAGGTGTTAGGGGCAGAAAAGGTGTTTTTAAGGGCTTATTTTACTTCTCATTATCCTCCTTGTCCTAGGTTACAGTGTAAGATGTGCCCAAAAGCATGTATTCTATCACCATCTTCATAAACTGTTGAAACCAGGTTGGGCAGTGTTTTCTTACCTCCTCCCTCCAGGAGCTATCTCTGTTTAATGGGCAATCAAGGACCCTGCCCATGGCTCATAGAAAACTGCCTCTGGACAATCTTTTGTTAATGGGCCCATCGATGCCTTGCCCCATGACTCATCATCCCATTGTGAGATGCTCCACACAGAGGGAGGAACCAAGTATTCCATCCTGGCTATAATCTGGGATTTCGAACACCACAGACAGCTTTTTCCCACTGGATT